>PVIU01002190.1:0-77500 GCA_004026605.1 Ondatra zibethicus | reverse complement strand
CAATTCCTTCAAGTAGCCTCTTTTTTTTTTTTTTTGCGGGGGCAGTGGGGACTAGGAAAGGTGATCTATGGTAGTCATTGCCATCTAACTGATCCATCGAGTCAATGTTGCCCTCTACAGCAATGGCCAACTGGAGAAAGCTAGGGAGACGGAGGCTTGAAGGTGAGGAAATCAAACGCCCAAGCCCAGAAGGATTCCCCACAGTGAGAACCTCACAGTTGGGGTGGGATATGCCACTTGTGTAGTATGTGTGAAGCCCTGGGTTCAAGTCCCACTAAGGTTCCCCTAACCTGAACGCCACATACTCGCTTCAGGCTTTCAGGATACAGTTTCTAACCGTTGTGTTCATTGGCCTGGCAATATCAACAAAGAAGCTGCTTGGCCCGGGGGAGGCAAGGGCTACAGGGCTGGAGCTGCACTAGAACTTCAGGCTGCCAAGTTCAAAGACTTTGCTTCTGGGAACAACAGACAAAGATGGAAACAGAGCCATGGGGGGGGGGAATCTATCTGCCAAACCTCTCTCTGATAGAAAGAGAGAGAGGAAGGAAAATGTCCTCCCTGTGCATGTGGATTTCACTCCAAAAGTCTTGATTAATGGAATAGGATTGATCTGATTGGCAATCAATTAATATGTCACTTCAGGCCAGGTTTGTTTGTTGTTTGTTTTGTTTTGTTTTTTGTTTTTTTTTTTTACTTTCTTAGTAGAAGATCAAAGGGGCAGCTCTGTCCAGTAGCATATTTATTCATTCAAGAAGAGGAGAAGAAAGAGAAAACGGTGGGTGCTCTGGCTGGTGCGACTGCACACTTGCATGCTGAAAAGCCCATGCCCCTTCTCAAGTAGAATATATAAGAATGTGGTGAGAATTTTAAGATAAATTATCTCTGATCACATTTCTCTATTGTACACTGGGTAAACATTTACAGTAAATCGTTTGTAAATTTCACCCTTGGAAAAACTACCATGCAATCATGTTCGTTATTTCCCAGCCTCTAATACAGTCTTGGGTGGCAGACTTATATTTCTCATTTTACCTTGTTCCAAATGTGAACTGGGGCAGCTGGCTCTTTTTCTTTCCTTACATTTTCATGATTTATATAAATACTTTTGCTGCTGTATTGTATTTTATTTTTATCCTTTGCATTTTATTGGTACCAAACTACTGGTGCATTTCCAGGGCTCCCACGCGAATATTCCTGTTTATTCCATGGTTATTTATTGAAAGCTATCTCATGCTCAGTTACGTTGCCACTTTCTTTGCCTTTAAACATTAAACAGATGCAGTATATTTTCAAATAATTTCAAACAGTACTTGACGACTGAATTTTTCCTTTTTGTCCTGGTAAGATGCTTGTTCCTTCTGGTCAAAATTGGAACGTTGCTGTCTTTGCAATTAGAACCTTGCTGTCCAGCTGGGGGCGGATTGATAAATTCTCCTGTCTCCCAGCGGAAGGATCAGGCTCTGTTCCACTCAGAGAGAAGTTTCTGTGCGTGAAGAAGGGGGCTCACAGAAGAGGGACTGGCAGCGATCAACAGAACGGGCAGAGGTGGTGGGCTCACGGTGCTTCTGATGCCACGCCCACAGCCATAAGTAACTTGATGTAACTTTAATGAGACGTGGCCAAGTGTGTCTAGTCTGCACAGTATTGGCAGCATAGAGCTAGACCAAGACTTCTTAAGCTTTTTTCAGATTAAAACCTGTTTTGTTTTGTTTTGGTTTTGGTTCTTTTGAGACAGGGTCTCTCTACATACCTCTGACTGTCCTAGACCTCACTATATGGGCCAGACTAGCCTCAAATACACAGCAATCTCTCTGCCTCTGTTTCCCTGGGATTAAGGGTGTGCAACACCTGCCCTGAAACCTGTTTTTGCCTAAGAAATTCCTACATTATCCTAAGTGTATGAGTATGCAAAATAGGCATACAAAATTAAGCATTAACTGAAAATAAGCCACAAAGAAACTTATTTTAAAACAACTCTTTGATATAAATTTAATTTCACTGTCAATTAAAGGTGAAAGCAAATTTGCATCTTGATGAGATGAATGTGCTTATTTTTTTTAACGTAAAAAGTTAAATCTTAATTGAATATTTGGAACTGCAGGACACAGCACCTCCAACATTACCCCAAATTGATGGATACTTGGATTTTATAGTTGTCAGTGTTGAGAATGTGGCTTTGCCTAAAGACACAGAACAAAATGGCAGACGTACATTCAGGGCCATTTCAGAAATTATTGGAATTTCTGTCTATTCTCAAGCCAAAGTCATTCAATAATTGCCTTTACGTATTTATTTATTTATTTATTTATTTATTTATTTATTTATTTATTTATTTATTTATTTATTTGTGTGTGTGTTTCTTTGCTTGATGGCCTTTATAGTGCAAAGTCCGAGTGTTGTTTGTTTAGAATCAAGACTTCAGTGAAGTCTCGAGATGTGACACAGGTAAGCGCTGTCCCCAAGTCGCAGACTTATCACGCATTAAATTCCGAATTAATGTTTGGTTGCTATCTTTTGAGAAACCATTTTCTGCTGTCAGATTTTTTTCATTCCCACCTTCAGTACTGTGATTCCATATAGATCCATGACTCCCGGGCTAAGAAGTCATAGTCTAGGCAGTGGCGGCGACTGGACTGTCAAGCTCTGAGAGCGGGCTGATTTATCTCATGACATGCTGACAAGGCAGATGAGCTGAGACGGTTCTGAGAGCAGGGCTATGACTTGGAGCCATATCCAGCCCCCACTCCAAGTTGTTTGGTGACCTTCCATAAGTAAGTCAGGGGCCCTCCCAAGGCACTGGTTACCTCATCAGTAAAACAATCATGACAATTACAAACTTATAAAGTCATGGACTGGTGGGAATGGCAGCTCAACAGTTGAGTGATTGCTTTGCAATCATGAGGACCAGGATCTATGTGAAAAGTCAGGTGTCCCTGAAAAAGGCCTGTCACCCAAGCTCTGAGGAAGATGAAGACAAGAGGCCACTGGGGGCTTCTGCCTTCCGTTCTAGTCAAGACTCCAGCCCTAGGCTCAGGAAGAGACCCTGTCTCAGAGGACAGCGGGAGAGCAATGGAAAGGTCATCCAGCACCCTCTTCTGGTTTCTGTGTGCACATAGGTAAATGTGTGCATGCACTCACACAGACATACACACATAAAATAAATAAAAATAAATTTTAAAGGCCAAAAACCGTATGTCTCTGTGTGCGCCTACATGACTTTATGCACACATGTGCATGCAGTGCCCACAGAGGCTGGAAGAGGGAATCAGATTCCCCCCGGAACTGGAATTACAAACAGTTGTAAGCCTCCCTATGTGGGGCTGGGGAACCTAACCCAGGTCTTCTGAAAAAGCAGCAAGCTCTCTTAACCATGTCTTCAGCACCAAGAATAAAAATATAAAAAATAAAACAAATCAATACCAAAGCAATCTTATAAAAATTAATATTGGAATAAAAATGTTACTAACACAGGTGGGAGCGTTTCAATGCAGTGGTGGCAAGGTGCCCTGCACATTTAGTGTTTGCTAGGCCATTATCACATGCATGTCATAGAACGGTCCCATTCTGTCAGCGTAAAGATTCCATGGCATAGTGCTACTGTAAATTGCCATTACTACTTTTTCCACTTTAGAGACAACACCCAGGCTCAGAGACAGCTGCAGGCTCCAAATCTTCTCCTACTAGAAGGGGCCGATGCTGTGCCAAGGGCCTGGGTGCTTGGCCGCTGTGCCAAATGATCTCAGCAGTCAGACCTTGGATGTCAGCAAAGACTAACCCTAGCAACCATTTTCAGTTCCATTGTGTCTTTTGTCTTGGGGGAAGGTGGGAGCCAAATCTTCTGGTGAGACCTTGTTGGGGGAAAGGATTCTAGAACCAACAAGCATGGGAAACAGAAACTCTACCTGACCCTCCTCTCCTGTCCTGGCTGACCTTCCATTGCAGACGCCACTTT
The DNA here is from genome assembly GCA_004026605.1 of Ondatra zibethicus. Taxonomy (NCBI): domain Eukaryota; kingdom Metazoa; phylum Chordata; class Mammalia; order Rodentia; family Cricetidae; genus Ondatra; species Ondatra zibethicus. The sequence goes on along the minus strand of PVIU01002190.1, from coordinate 73,548 downwards.
CTTTCAGCTCCTTGGCTCCTTTCAAAGGGTCTGGCTATCTTGTGACAGTCACACTTATGTGAGATTGTTGCCTCCCATTGGCCAGGGTCTGCATCTCTTTATTGTGTCTAGAAATCTTGGCCCTTTTATTGGCCTCTGAAGGATCTTTGGTAAATTGTGTTATTCCATAAGAGTATTATTTTTCTTCTTTTCTTTCTTTTTTTTTAATTTTTTTGAGACAGGGTTTCTCTGTGTAGTCCTGGATATTCTGGAACTCACTCTGTAGACAAGGCTAACCCCAAACTCATAGAGATCCACCTGCCTCTGCCTCCAGAGGACTGGGGTTAAAGGCATGCACTACTACTGCCCAGTTGAGAGTTATCATTTTTCTCTCTAAGGAATTAACAAGTCATAGGCACTGCAAGGGACAGGTGATGGGACATGAGTAGGATCTGTCAGTGGTGATCAGGTGATCACAGCTCTGAAGAGTTTTGGGAGGTTTGGAATGGGTTCCCTCTGATGGCACCCACTGATAGCAAAGACTACCACAGATGTTCAGTCATTGTGCACACATGTGTGTAAACCTGAAGTGACTCTGCCATGTCAGAGACCATGAAAATCCATATGGACTAAGGATGATGCATCAAGGACTAGGCTTCTAGCCAGAGTCTCCACCTAGGCATTCTGGTGTCATACAGCCCAAATGCTGAGATCCTACTTTCGACAGTCATAGAAGTAGTAGCTTAAGGTGTTCTGGCAAATCTTGGTCCTTACTTTCTGCTTGCTTTTTAAATTACTATTTTCATTTTAAAAAGTTTCGAGCCAGGCGGTGGTGGCGCATGCCTTTAATCCCAGCCCTTGGGAGCCAGAGGCAGGCGGATCTCTGTGAGTTCGAGGCCAGCCTGGTCTACAAGAGCTAGCTCCAGGCACAGGCTCCAAAGCTACAGAGAAACCCTGTCTCGAAAAACAAAACAAAACATAAAAAGTTTCATGTGTGTCCAGGCGGTGGTGGTGTACACCTTTAGTCCCAGTACTCAGGAGTCAGAGGCCAGCAGATCTCTGTGAGTTTGAGTCCAGCCTGGTCTACAAACTGAGTTCTAGGACAGCCAGGGTTACACAGAGAAACCCGGTCTCAAAAAACTTAAAAAAAACAAAGTTTCCTGTAATGGGTGTTTTGCCTGCATGTATATCTGCATTGCATTAGTGCAGCCCACAGAGGCCAGAAGAGCACATTGGGACCTGTGGGACTGGGGTTAAGGATGGTTGTAAACCACAGGTCAGCGCTAGGAACCAAACCCAGGTCCTCTGCAAGAGCCGTCCGGCTGAGCCACCTCTCGAGCCTCACTCCCACTTGTTTTCTTTTCTTTTCTTTTCTTTTTTTTGTTTTTTTTTTTTCGAGACAGGGTTTCTCTGTGGCTTTGGAGCCTTTCCTGGAACTAGCTCTTGTAGATCAGGCTGGCCTCGAACTCACAGAGATCTGCCTGCCTCTGCCTCCCGAGTGCTGGGATTAAAGGTGTGCGCCACCACCGCCCGATCCCACTTGTTTTGAGTTTTGAGATGATACTCTTTTGCCATTACGACTACATGCACTAGGCTAGCTGCCTTTGAGCTTCTGGGGAGTCTCTTGCTTCGGCCTCCAGTCTTCTTGTAAGACCACCTGGCTTCCTCGTAGAAGCGAAAGCAGGAAGTACACTCAAATGCAATTGCACAGGAGACCACTTCCTAAATAGAACCCCAGTAGCACAGACACTGAGAGAAACAATTAATAAATGAGACCTCCTGAAACTGAGAAACTTCTGTAAAGCAAAGGACACGGTCAACAAGACAAAATGGCAGCCTACAGAATGGGAAAAGATCTTCACTAACCCCACATCAGTCAGAGGAATGATCTCCAAAATATACAAAGAACTCAAGAAATTGGTCATAAAAAGAACACATAATCCAATAGAAGATGGAGTACAGACCTAAACAGAGAACTCTCAACAGAGGAATCTAAAATGGCTGAAAGACACTTAAGGAAATGTTCAACATCCTTAGTCATCAGAGAAATGCAAATCAAAACAACTCTGAGATTCCATCTTACACCTGTTAGAATGGCCAAGATCAAAAACACTGACGACAACTTATGCTGGAGAGGTTGTAGGGTAAAGGGAACACTTCTGCATTGCTGGTGGGAATGCAAGCTGGTACAACCCCTTTGGATGTCAGTGTGGCGATTTCTCAGAAAATTAGGAAACAACCTTCCTCAAGACCTAGCAATACCACTTTTGGGTATATATCCAAAGGATGCTCAATCATACCACAAGGACATGTGCTCAACTATGTTCATAGCAGCTTTGTTTGTCATAGCCGGAACCTGGAAACAACCTAAATGCCCCTCGACTGTCGGGGTCCGGGGCTAACTCAGACCCTCAATTATTTCTCTCAACCAGACCCCAACATAAACTATCTCTCTCTGGATCAGCGTGGAGACATGGAAATAAAGACATAACTCACATGGCTTTATCGGGAGGGAGATTCTCAGTGGCCCCTCATGAAGTCCTGAGTTCACATCCTGAAGAATTTCTCTCATTTATTCTCTAAACAGCCTTTGTACCAAAACTTAATTTAGAGGAAATACATTTGCATTCTGTCTCCTAGGTAACCAGGTGAATGGCTTTTTGTCAGGTCCACATCTACCTGTCTGCTCTGTATGCTAGCTGTCAAGTAGGCTTGAATCAGCATCTCTATCAGGCATCCTCTAAATTACAAAGAAAGGAGCAAAACAACATTCTGACCCTTTGTTAGGGCAGTGACAGCCTGTCTGGAAGGCTACCTGACCATCCTCAGATACTGACTATGGCGTTAGAGCCTGGCTGCCACACCATATAGAAATATGGGCCTACACTCAACCGAAGAATGGATAAGGAAAATGTGGTACATTTACACAATGGAGTACTACACAGCAGAAAAAAATAACATCTTGAATTTTGCAGGAAAATGGATGGAGCTAGAAAACATCATACTGAGTCAGGTAACCCAGACCCTGAAAGACAAATATCACATGTACTCACTCATAAGTGGTTTTTAAACATAAATCAAAGAAAACCAGCCTACAAATCACAATCCCAGAGAACCTAGACAACAATATGGACACTAAGAGAGACTTACATAGATCTAATCTCCATGGGAAGTAGAAAACGACAAGATCTCCTGAGTAAATTGAGAGCATGGGGACCATGGGAAAGGGTAGAAGGGGAGGGGAGAAAAAGGGAAGGGAATAGAGAAAAATGTAGAGCTCAATAAAATCAATTAAAAGAAAAAAAGAACACCTGGCTTCTAGATGCACTTACTGTGTCTGGCTGGGTTCTAAGTATTTTCCTCATATGTGTACAGCAAACACTTTGGCCACCGAGTCATCTCCCAGTTCTAAAACTGTGTGTGTGTTTTTTAAATGACTCTGCTTTATCATTTTATTTAAGAAACATAGTATGTGATTTTGGTGGTTTGAACCCGTATGGCTTCCATAGACTTAGATATTTAAATACTCAGGGCCTTCTGTTGGAACTCTTAGGGAAGGAATAGGAGATGTGTTCTTGTTGGAAAAGATGTGTCACCAGGGGTGGCTTTTGAAATTTCAAAAGCCCACACCATTCCCAGTTAGTGTTCTCTCTGCCTCTGGCTTGTGGATCAGGATGTAAGCTCTCAGCTATTGCTCCAGTGCCAAGCCTACCTGCCTGTCTGCCTGCTGTCATGCTCTCTGCCCTAAGGGTCATGGTGTCTGACCCCCTGAAGGTATAAGCAAGCCCAAATAAACTCTTCCTTTTGTAAATTGTCTTGGCCCTGGAGACTCTTTATAGCCATGGAAAAGTAACTAAGAGTAACTAGAGTAACAATCTAAGTTAAGTATTTAGGAAACAGTTTCATTCAACATATTCTTAGGTTTCAACCAGTTGCTGAATTTTATTTTTTTCTTTTTTTTTTATATTTATTTATTATGTATACAGTGTTCTGTCTGTATGCTTGCTGGCCAGAAGAGGGCACCAGATCTCATTACAGATGGCTATGAGCCACCATGTGGTTGCTGGGAACTGAACTCAGGACCTCTGGAAGAGCAGTCAGTGCTCTTAAACTCTGAGCCATCTCTCCAGCCCTGATTTTTACTTTTAAGTACAGTTACGCAGAACTGATGCAGGCCACGGTGTAGGTGACCCAGGATCTGGGTGTTCAGAAATACTCGGCGAGTCTCCCATAGCAGTGGAGAGACTGAAAACAGAGGTATAAGATCATCAAGACTGGTGGTACAGGCCTGTAAAATAAGCTATTTGGGAAGCTGAGGCAGGAGAATGGAGAGGTCAAGTCCAGCCTGGGCTGCAGAGTAAGTTCAAAGCCATAGTATGCAATTTAGTGAAACCTCATTTCAAAAAGAAGGCTAAGATGTAACTCAGTGGTAGAGTGCTTGCCTAGCATGCTCAAGGACCTAAGTAGGTTTATTAGAGTAACACACACACACACACACACACACACACACACACACACACAGCACAGGGGTGGGGGTGAGCCCTTCTGGTTAAATAGCATAGCTGGAGTTCTGTTGTAGGTTTCCCAACTCCAGCCTACTATGTACAGAAGTCATCAAAACTGAGTTCTTGTCTTCATCCATGCTTCTGTTGTTGGCTCCCTAGGTTAGGTCCACAACATAGCTATTGTGATAATGCTGCAATAAGCATGGGTGTGTCAGAATTTCTATCATATGCTGAGTTAGAGTCCTTAGGGTACAGACCCAGGACTGGTACACTTGGGTCATAAGGTAGATCTACTTTTGAATTTCTAAAAAGTATTATTTGTATGTATATATGTACGATAGTGAGTGCTGGTGCCTGGGGAGGCCAGAAGAGGGCGTTGGATCCCCCGGAGCTGGAGTTACAAGTGGTTGTGAGCCAACCAACGTGGGAGCTGGGAACTGAACTCAGGTCCTCTGAAAGAGCACACATGCTCTTAACCACCGAGCTACCTCACCAGACCCCTAATGTCAGTCCTTGGGGAACTCCACAACTAACTCCAACAGTGGATGGGCTGCCCCACCGGCAGTGTGAGCTTCACACACAATGGGATTCTTTTCAACCATAAAGAAAAATGAAGTTATGTTGTTTGCGGGGTGGGGGGGGGAATAGATGCAACCGGAGGAGGGGGAGAAATGGGGAGGAGGGGAACACAGGGGAAATAACACGCTTGCATGAAAACAGCCTTCTGCCACCAATAATGATGATGGTGGGATGGTGGTGATTTTATTTAATTTTACTAATTTTTGAACTTGCTTTGAAGACCAGCCTGGCCTTGAACTCACAGAGATCCATCTGCTTCTGCCTCCTGTGTGCTGGAACTCACGGTGTGTGCCACCACACCAGCTGCTGCTGCTGACTGTAAAAAGTGAATTCCTTTGCCCCTTCTTGGGGGGATAGCAAAGAGGATTGTCTGGTGACGGTGGTGGCTCTAGAGATGTAGCCCATGGCTGTGATTCTGCTGCCTTTACGAAAAGTTCCCATCTTCTGGAGCAGTTCTGCTTTGTGCTATGGTTAATTATTTGTTACCCAGTGTTTTCACAGCCCCCAGTGAAAACCCAAGGAATGGCAGTGTGTAATGATGTCAGAACCCCAGCTTCTCCCTGGTGGAGGTGGAAGTTCCTGCAGGAAACCACCTCTGTGTCTTTGCCAAACACCCCCATAATTAGGTCACATTAAGGATGCAATGCCCGTAAAATTGGATTGTTTAAAAATAATGAAACTTTAAACAGGAAAAAAAAGGGAATTTTAACAATTAAAGATTTTCTCAGGGTGATTAGGAGAAGATTTCCTCCCAGTTCAAACTGATTAAAATGTCACTGAGGAAATTGTCCCTTTGCCCCTTTGAGATATGTGAGCTTCGGCTCCAGAAGTAAGGATCATGTGTCTAGCTGTCTTGGAATCTCCAGCTCGTGGGATGCTAGGCATCACCAAGCTTAACAGGGCACGAGCTGAATACGGTTCCCACACTTTGAAAGAATCCCAAATTCTGCCTTCAGGGCTTTGATCTGAACGCTGAGAATCAATGAAATCCACCCAGCACCCCAGCCTTCTCCCACAGCTATCCTTCTGACCCTTTCTCACCATCATTGCAGGTCCACTTGTGAGACAGCTCAGTGGGTAGAGGTACCTGCCACTAAGTCTGCTGTCCTGAATTTGGTCCCTGGAACCCACATGGTGGAAAGAACCAGTTCCTGCCAGTTGTCCTCTGACCTACACATAGCACTGTAGGAGAGAGAGAGAGAGAGAGAGAGAGAGAGAGAGAGAGAGAGAGAGACAGAGACAGAGAGACAGAGACAGAGAGGGGGGGAAAGAAAGGGAAAGGGAGGGGAGGAGAGCAGAGGAGAGGAGAGGCTTTATCTTCACAACTCCCACCCCTATTTGCAATAAAATCTCTCCCTGGCTTGCAGGTGGTCATCTGCTCCCATAACCTTTCCTTTTCAGTGTCTGTATCCTTATCTCATCTTCTTGCGGGACTCCCCACCAGATGGAATGGAGGCCACCGGAGAGACATACTTTTAAATTAATTACCTCTTTAAAGAGCCTGTCTCCTAGTCAAGCAAGATGGTATATTCCTGCTATTCCAGAACTCTGAAGGTGGAGGCAGGATCAGACCACGCTTAGCTATATAGCAAGTTTTGGCCATCCAAAGTTACACTAAACCTAGTATCGTCAATGGTACAATAGCGGTGCTCTTGGCTTGGATGTAACCAACAGCTCGCTAACTGTACTAAAGGCTCACTCAGTAGGAAGAAATTCATGCCTGGCCTGCTGTGCTTGCCTGGAGAAGTCACAGACCCTAAAGGAGAACCTCCTACTGCATTTTAAATAGCAATATAATATCTTACTGTATTTTAAATACTTATCCTTATACCCACAGATAAATGTAGCTCTCATCCCTCACCAAAAAAATTATTTTTGCAGCAGATAGAGTCTAATACAGAAGTCCACAAGTGGACAAAATACAAATAAGTAACCTTTGGGTGCCTATCCCAATAGATACAGCTATAATGCACCTTCAGAAGGCTCTGAGAACATCAGGAAAGATGGGGTAAAAAGAAAATAAGAAACAAAGACAAGGCCATCTGCTGCTAAACAGTGTCTTCTAGACATGTTGGGGAAATTGCATCCACGAACTCTCAACATAAGACATGCATATTGACATTATCAGTGGATATGTCAACATGGATGGGGGAAATTTCACAAGGTCACATCCATAGAGGAAGTGCTTCCAATGGCTGCCAAGAAAAAGAGAGAGAGAGAGAGAGAGAGAGAGAGAGAGAGAGAGAGGATCCATCTTTTCTAGGAAAAATTTTCTTGATAGGTTATCCAGTTTCAAGGGGTCAGCCATAAACACATGTATGTAAGACCAACACTAAATGCACTTAGTAGGTCATATGTGTGTGTCTTCATATAACAACAATAGTTATAGAAGAAGAGGTCATGAACCTGGGAGGGAGTTTGGAGATACAGGAGGAGTTGGAGTAGGGATGGAAATGGTAGAAATACAATACTTATGTATGACCTTCTCAAATATTATTGTTTTTCAAGATAGGGTTTCTTTGTGTATCCCTGCTGCCCTGGAACTTGGTTTGTAGATTAGGCTGACCTCAAAATCACAGAGATCCACCTGCCTCTGCCTCCTGAGTGTTGAGATTAAAGGCGTGCGCCACTATACCGGGCTTGTAAAATTTTTTTTAATTTAAATTAATAAGAAAAGCAGGGTGAGGTGTCACATAACTTTAGTCCCAGCACTCAGGAGGTAGAGGTAGGCAGTTCTTTCTGAGTTCAAGGCCAGCCTGGTCTACAGAGCAAGTTCCACGACAGCCAGAGAACCCTGTTCCAAAAATGAAAGAGAGAAGGAGAGAGAGAGAGAGAGAGAGACTAAAATGAAAAAAAGACAGAAACAAAACAAAGAAAAAAGAAACAAAACACAAAACCAAAATCAGATTCTGCTACTTAGTATGGTTAGGTCAACAACGTATAAACTTTGAGGGTGACACTGTTGATCCCATTCCCCACCCTGTGGTGTATTCCCTCTTGTCTGTGAAAACATAACATCATTGGAATGCTTCCTCCAGGAGGCCTTCCTGGATTTCCTTTTCTCCAGAATAGGTCTTCATGCAGTGGCATCTATACTGTCTGTGAAGTAATTTTCACCCTATGTCTCACAACGAATCACAGGGCAGCCTGTATCCCCTGCAGCTCCTCCCTCCTTTCTGCCTGGTCCCAAGGGCTAGTGTGGAAGGCAGTTCTCACAAGACCCTTGCCGAACTGGACTGATCTCCCACAGATCTGAGGCTCTTGCCTGTAATTCCCAGTGGGAGTTCATTATGTTCCAGGCAGGTCCACAAGCCTGAGACCCTCCAGGTTGAGTTGGGGGTCTTCAGAGATCTGGGAGCACACGGGTAGCAGAACATTCAGGGGGACCTACCAGACTGACTCCTGCCTGCTTCCTCTCTAGATCACTATGACTTCTTGAATACTCCCTGTGAGAATTAATTACCATGGGAGAGGGGAGAGGGCTGGGATGATGCCTCAGCAAGTAAAAAGCATGCCACAAGGACCTGAGTTCAATCCCTAGGACTCATGTAGCAAGTCAGACTTGGAGGCAGATGTTTGAAATCCCAGGGCTAGAGTAACGGAGACCAGCAGATTCCTGGGGTTCACTGCCTGGCCAGCCTACCCTGTTCGGTGAGCTCCACGTTAGTGAGAAAGAAAACGGGATGGTTGACATCAGAGGAATGACAGCTGAGGTTGACTTCCAATCTCCAAACACGTAAGTGCACGTCCCTACACACAAGTGCACCCATGCCCCCCCCCCCATAGTAAAGCATAACCTAACTGCTACAAGGCCCTGCTTAGGAGGAGCCACGTGACTGAGAGAGCACCCCTTGATAGTCTGGAGACACACTCTTCGTGGGGGCCTCCCGCCCTCTGAGCTCGGGCACTTGCTTCCAGCTTGGCACTCCCTGGACACTTTGCTCAGGCATCCATCCTGAGACAGCAAGGAAGAGCCAGGCAAAGCAGACACAGCCATGCACTCACAAGTTTGGGGCCAGGCTCCATGCAGGCAAGCCCGGGGACAGACAAGACATTTAAGTTGGACCAGCTCTCAGGGCGCCGACATAGAGAAAGGGCTGCAGTACTTTTTAGCAGCCCAGATGCCTGAAACCTACAAGTCTAGAAGTGGCTACTAAAATCTAAACTTGGGACAAGGGCCTCAGCCAGGGCGGGCTGGGCTCCTGTTTCTGGGCTGCTCACCGAGGCCTTCCTCAACGCTTCTTCTTTTAGTCAATCGCTTTATTCGTCCGTCTGTTCGTCGGTGTCAACCTATTTTTTAAAAAAATTTTAATTCTTATTTATAGACTGACCTTAATAAACTCTCTTCAAGTATTACAGGTTTGTCACTGTCACCGATGAAAACATTATTAATGACTGGCTGGCTGACCCGGACCGTGGCTGCCCTTTCTATTCCCCCACAGCTGGCTGGACTGCGGAGGCGGGTGTGGAGAGGAGGGCGGTCGATGGGGCTGGGGTCAGCTGCGGGACCAATCATCAGTGCCTTTTCCCATCACAGCAGCCCGTCATGCCTGAAGGTGGAACCTTCCGCTTCGTTCTAGGAGACAGCCCCAGCTTGGAAAAGCCCCGGAAAAGCCATAGCAATAACTGAGTAGAAAGAAAGAAATAGGAGGAGGAGGAGGCCAGGGAAGGACACAGTGTCCCATCTTGTCCAGGAAGGAGAATGGCCGGGAGGCTGTGGACCAGTTTGGACCCGGTGAGGACCCTCGCTGAAGTGTCTCAGAGCTGCCATACAAGACCCTCTTAGTCTTAAAAAAAAGAAACTCCTGTCAGGGCACAGTCCAGTGACAGAGCACCTGCCTAGCATTGGTGAAGCTCAGAGTTCAGTCCTCAGAAGACAAAATCAAAATAAGCAAACAGAAAACTGCGTTCTTGGAGAATGATCAGAAGCTTGGGTTAAGCATAAGAGACAATGCCAAGGTCCCACAGAAATGCTGCAATTATTATACTTTTATTTTAATTATGAGATAGGGTCTCTTTATGTAGCCTGGATGTCCTGGAATTCACTATGTAGACCAGTCTGGTCTGGAACTCAGAGATCCCCCTGCCTCGGCCTCCAGAGTGCTGGGATTAAAGGCGTGTACCACCATGTCCAGCTTTTCCCCCTTATTTTTTTTTAAAAAAATTAGAAAAATGACTATAATAAATTACTATAAAATAATGAATATATCCTAGATAATGTTTGTCTTGGTAACAATTCAGTCATAAATGATAATTTTATAGCTAGGTATGGTGGCACACACCTTTAATCCCAGTACTCAGGAAGCAGAGGCAGGTGGATCTCTAAGCATTTGAAGCCAGCCTGGTCTCCTGTAGTAAATTTCAGGTCAATCATGACTACATGTAAAACTCTTTCTCAAAAAAACAGTTAGTATAATGATAATAACTTCAATTGTGCATGGGGGGTCGGTGTGTGGACATGTGTGTGCATGTATATGTATGTATGAAGCATGATTAATAAAAACTCAGAGACAGATATTGGGGTTCAACCTGAACACCAGAAAAGCAAAGCAGTCAGCCACTGTCTCTTACCTCGACTTCAGTTTTAAAATGGCGATCCTGCCTCCAGGAATCTCAGAATGAGACTGAGACTGAGAGCTGCCTCCTCCCATTTTATATTCCTCTCTAGTTCTGGGGTTAAGGGCGTGCACCTCTACCGCCTGGTTTCTATGGCAAGCTAGTGTGGCTACTGGGATGAAAGGTGTGTGTTATTGTTGCCTGGTCTGTAAGGCTGGCCAGTGTGGCTGTTTTACTTTTCTGATCTTCAGGCAATCTTTATTTATTAAAATACAAATGAAATGCCACTGTGTGTGTGTGTGTGTGTGTGTGTGTGTGTGTACGTGCGCACACGCACATAGAACAAGACCCACACGTACCAAATCACCCAAGACCAATAAACTCCTAACATGGCTACCGGTCCAGGCTCCCAGACAGTTTTATTCTTTTTCACAATTAATTAATTAAGTAAGTAATGGGAGGGTGCATACAAATGCCACAGCACATGCGTGGAGGCCAGAGGAAGTCAGTTCTCTTCAAGCGCATGAGTCTTAGGGAGCAAACTCAGGTCTTCAGGTGGGCAGAAGGGACATTTACCCACTGAGCCATCTCGCCAGCCCCAGACAGTTAAAAAAAAAAAAAAAGCAACCCATCCTTGTCCCAGATGGTCATCTATAACTCCATGAAAGGCACACCCTCCCGCCTTTGCGGCCTTCTCTTGCTACCCCAGATCATAAACTTTCCGAAGATGCCAGCATGGCAGGTAGAAAAATACTGCATCAAATTGTAAATCAAGGCTGCTCCCATTAGCCTTAAAATTAGACATTGCTACATTAAGTCCCGGGTACATTGGTAACAGAAGGTGGTCACCAGCCTGCCCGGGAAACCAGTATAAATCCTTGTGTGTTTGGTGGAGAGCCAACCCTTTGGAAACATCCTCCCCGGCTCCCATAGGGACTGAGACAAACTTAGCAGTTATTTGGTGTGCTATTTCAAATAGCACACATTTCCATCACCAAGTCTGATTACGCGATGTGGACACTGAAAGCAGAGGTGTGTGGCGGGGGCAGTGGGGGCAGAGGCAGCTTCAGCTCCCCTGAGCACGTGCTCACTTCAACACAGACGTCCTCCTTTATCACCCCATCTAGAGCCCGGGAGGTAAATCACACCACGTGCCTGTTAACGTCTCATGTTGTTGCAGGGTGGTAATTTTGATGGCAAAATAAGCCAGGCAGCTGCATATGCTATGGGCTGACATGTGATTTTAACTTCATTCAGGAGCCAGACTTTTGAGACATTGTTACCTGCTGGAGCAAGCAATAAAGCAAGGATGTACAAGAATGTGTCAAATAAAGGGCCTTCCTAAATTACGCCGTGAGGCCCAGATTAATACATTTAATATATTCTGGTCATGAGTGAGGTGCTCCGGGCAGAGCAACTGCTCCTTTGTGATATCATTCACGAGAATGAGCTACGGTCGCACTGACAGCCTGGAAAAGCGCCCTCACTTTTCACACTGTACAGATGGCGCTTGGACACAGTAACTCAAAACTGGACACTTCATTTCAAGTTTAAAGCTAGTGGCCCAGCCACAAACTATTACTCCATCTCCTTTATTTGTGGTCCATGGTTTTGTACTCTTTAAGAATCAAATAAATACTGGTGTAATGTTTGCAACTGCCACTTCAACGAAAAATACTGCTAAATTCACCGATAAGTCTTTTCTCTCCACACACAAATTTATGCCCCCAAGAGCAGAGCCCGTGGCTGCCACAGGGGCTGGGTAGTTTGTTAATGGAGAGGGAGACTCACTTTAGTGATAAGAGTTTAAAGCGGAACCCTTTTTTCCTTTCTTCTTGCTCATAGATCTGGTGCTGGGAGCAGAGGGAGGTAAACGATCGATGTATGTAAGTGCAGAAGCATTAACAGCCATTTGTGGCTTGGCCAGAAGTTCTGAACTATCTATCCATGTTGGGACTCTGCAAAGCTGGCAATAGCTGAGGATGTCCTAGGGAGAAACGCACGGCAAGGTGGCCTATGTCAGCGTATTGTTGATTGGTCTGTGTTAGACAAAAACAGCTCCCAGGGATGTAGCTCAGTGGTGGAGTACTTGCCTCCCATGCACAAGGTTTGGGGCTTGATCTTGTGTTGCCTCCGTTTTAGTTTTATTTATTATGGGTTTCGGTGTTTTGCCCACATGTATGTATGTGCTTGCTTTGTGCCCGGAGTTCAGAAGATGGGGTCAGAGTCCCTTCAAACTTCAGATCCGAATGATTATGGGTTCACATCCAACGCAAAAGCAGCAAATGCTCTTAACCTCTGAGCCGTTTTTCCAGCCTCTCCCCGACTCCACATTTTTTGAGACAGGGTCTCACTATGTTGTCTTGGCCGGGCTGGAGCTCACTACGTAGACCAAGCTGGCCTTGAACTCAGAGATCAGCCTGCCTTTGCCTCCCGAGTATTGGGTCTAGAGATGTGTGCCACCACACCCTTTTCTATGGATTTTAGAGTGTTGGCAGATAAGGACAGCCACCCATATTTAATTTCAGAATATTTGTTACACTTCAGAAAGAAGCCCCATACTCATTAGAAACCACCCTCTCTGCTCCTTGTCTCACCCAGCCCTAGACAGTTGCCAATGCACTTTCTGTGCCTGTAGATTTGCAGTGGGGAAAAAAACTGTGTGGGTCTTTGGGGTTGACTTCTTTGGCATAGTTGGTATCAAGTCTTGTGGCACAAATCTGTGATACATATCGCAATCATCTACATATCACAGACATATATATCACATCTATATGTGAACTAATGTACCGCTGACTGCATGGGTGTACTACAGCTTCTTTATCCATCATCCATCGGAGGGACCAGAGCATCCCCATCCCAAACCCAGGTCTAGCCTCCAGCAGATCTCCACAGAAGACTTGCTATGTGCCAAACACTCAGAGATCAATAACCTGTATACCTATCTAGGGTTTCAAAGTTTTGTTACATACACTGAACATTTGACCAACTCACAACATTCAGGAGGGATTTTTGTTTTCTTTTTAAATATTTTGGTTACTATTGTGTGTGTGCACATGCATTGTGTGAAGGTGCACATGCCATGGCGTGTTTGTGGGGCTTAGGAACACCTTTCAGGAGATGGTTCTCTCCTACCATGGCTTCCAAGGATTGAACACAGGTCATCAGGCTCGAATGGCCAGCAGCTTTATCTTCTGAGCCATCTCATTTTTTAAAAGGCCTTTTTAAAAAATTTAAATCTATTTACAATACTGTCACAATAACAAAATAAAATTTCCTTGATTTTTTAGGAAAAAAAACTCTTTTAAGCTGATTTTTGCCAAAAGTGGGACTAAAAAAATGGGACTTAGTTTTGTAGCCCAGGCTAACCTCAACTCTTTAAAAATATTTCTATTGAAAAAAAAGTGTTTCCATAAAACATAATCTGATCATGCCTTTTCCCCTAGGCCCATGGCCTATCCAGTCTCAGGTTCTTGGCCACAGTAGCAGTGTCAGGCATGGGTTCCAATCACAGAGTAGTTGGTTACTCCTACAACATTTGTGCCACTATGGCGCTGGTGTATCCGGTAGGCAGGTCGCCATTGTAGATGGAGGGGATTTTGGCTGGGTTAGTGGTCACCTTTACCTCTGGGAGTGCACAGAGCACCTTCCAGTACCATAAACTAGTCAGTAGGGATTAAGCCTCTAGGTAGGTACCGGCTTGACTTCTCTGTGCTCAGTAAGATATGTAAGTGCTGTCTTTTAGCAGCTGGGCTTTACCGTCTATCAGTTTCTGGAGAACAACCAATAGCCTTGGCCACAGACTGAGATGTTTGAGGATTTCCATCCCCCCCAACCAATATCTCAACTAAATATAACCCATTCCTGGCACTGGAGGTTTCACGGGGTGGTGAAAGATGTCTAGTTGGGGTTTTGTCTCCTCTGGTAATTAGTGACCCCATTTAGATTCCTTTCGTATATGTGTGTATTTTAGGAAGCTTCTACAGTAACCAGCTTCTGGATGGCCCCTCCAGTGTCACTTGGTGTTACTTGTCCTTTCCTCCCTTACTCATCTTTTCCATCTCCCTCCCCATTTCATCTTCCCACTCCACTCTCCCTCCTGTCTTTCCACAACTATATATTATCTTTCCTTTCTTGGGAGCATGCATATTGAAGAGTTAGAAGATAGCATCTCCATATAAGAGGAAACATGTGATGTTTATCTTTTGCAGTCTGGGTTACCTCACTCAGTATGATTTTATTCTAGCTCCATCCATTTACCTGCAAATTTCACAATTTCATTTTTTTAACAGCTGGATAATATCCCATTGTGTAACTGCACCAAATTTTCATCATGCATTCATCAGTCAGTGGGCATCTAGGCTCTTTCTGATGCCTGGCTATCATGAATAGCAATGAACATGGACGAGCATGGATTTCTGTAGGAGGATAGAGAGTCCTTTGAGCATATGACCAAGAGTGGTATAGCTGGATCTTGAGGTAGACCTATTCTCAGCTTCCTGAGGACCTGCTGCACTGCTTTCTGTAGTGGCTGTATGGGTTTGCACTCCCACCAGCAATGAATAAGTATTCCTTAACCTCAAACTCTTGATCCTCTTGCCTCAGCTACCTGACTGTGGGAATTACAGGAATGTGCCTCCATGCCCAACTGAGACAGCTGCTCTTTCACCCCATATCCCTTTATCCCTGTGCTTTTCTAAATCACAAATGTAAGAGTTGGTGGTCCAGAAACTAACTTGTGTTTCTGATAAAAGTCAGGAATAAATATGGCAGGGTAAACAGATGAGCAAAACAAAAAAATTCAAGTAAACAAAATAAGATTTTTAAAAATCCAAAAAATAAGTAAACAAAACACCCCAATAGAACCTTAATTAGAATTTTTTTTTTTTGGTTTTTTGAGAGAAGGTTTCTCTGTAGCTTTGGTGTCTGTCCCGGAACTATCTCTTATAGATGAGGCTGGCCTCGAACTCCTAGAGATCCGCCTGCTTCTGCCTCCCGAGTGCTGGGATTAAAGGCGTGTGCCACCACCACCTGGCCTTAATTAGAATTTAAGATAAATAATGAGTACAATATTTAGCACATGCTTATTTTGAAAAATAAAACAAAAACGTAAGAAAAAAAAAAGCCCACCTGTTTCTGCAGCGTTCAACTTCAGCTGAGCACCCTGCATTCTGCCGGGGGTCTGGGTGTCCTTGGCTTGTGGAGCTGCTCTGAAAGCCGTCTCAGATCCTGAATAACCTAATGAATCCAGTTTGCCTGTTAAGCATCTACTGTGTGCTGAGTTTAGGAGAAGCCTTGTGGACACAAATGGGCTTCTTAGACTCACAGATGACCTGTACCTCACCACAGCAGGAACTAAGGCAGGTACTAAAGCACCTGTACGGAAAACAATGAAAGGGGACACCCCCCCCATCCTAATAAATTCCCAGGGCCTTCCGCAATGGCTGTTATCGTCCGCTGGCCCAAACACCCGCGCATCCCACTATGCCTTCTCATTCATTCACGGAGTCAGCTAGCCTTAAGTACTTGTGCTATGTTCTGGGAAATAGCCACACTCTTTGGGGCTTGCAAGTTCATTGCCCTTCAAAGGTGAGGCCTGTGTGAGGATGGTGGTACATTCAGGGGGAGGGGTGATTTCATGCTTCGTATGGTAAAGAAGAAGGATAGGACAATGAGGGAGTTGGGCCTTGAGGGAGGAAACAGGTGCCTGGTAGACACTGGTGTGAATGCAGCCACACACAGGTGTCCAGGACAACCGAGCCAATGAGATCATTCTCTTCTTGACCAGCTCCAGTTTTGGCCTCTCTGCAGAGTGGATGGAACACTCTGTAGGTCGCAGAAAGCTTTTTTTCCTGCTTCGGTTGTGGTCTGGGCAAGCCTCAGCTGTGTTTTTCCTGAGTTCCTGGGCTTTTAAACCACACTCACTACCCAGATTCTTTGGCCTCCCACTTGTCCCTGTCTGCAATGAGGCAGGAAAGCCCTTGCATTGGCAATTCTCCCATCTACGTCTGCAGTTTGGGAGTCTTCTGGAAAGTCAGGGTATTTACAGTCTGGTCCAGTCACGCAGATCACTAACACAAACCACTTTCCTGTTTGGGTGTACCCAACAAAGTGGTTGCCTCAGTTTACCTGTTGTTGTGACCAAACGTCTGATGGAGAACAAGAAAAAAAAAATCTTATTTTGGCTCACAGTTTGAGGAGCTCCCATCTGTCACAGTGGGGAGACATGAGGGACAGCAACTCCGCCCTAGCGGGTACCTCACCTCTTTACATCCGAGCAGACAGGAAGCTAGAAGCAAACACAGTAATTGCTGTCTACAAACCCCAAGTCCCGCCCCCAGTGATCCACTGCATCCAGCTAGACCCTACCTTCCTAGGTTCACAGCCTCCCAGAACAGCGCTACCATCTGGGGACCAAGTGTTCGGACATGAGCCCGTGAAGGACATTTCACATTCAGACAGTAGCTCCAGTTGTAGACTCCTGCTCCTCCTAGCTCACCACATGCATCAACAATGGGAGTTGTAAACCAGGCAGTGGTGATGCAAACATTTAATCCCAGCACTTGGGAGGCAGAAGCATGGGGATCTCTGTGAGTTTGAGGCCAGCCTGGTCTATAGAGTGAGTTCCAGGACAGGCATCCAAAAACTACAGAGAAACCCCTATCTCAAAAAACCAAAACCAAACAAACAAACAAATAAAAAAAAACTAAACATGGGAGTTGTTATGCTAAGTATTATATTTAATATCTCAAGTCAACTATTTAAGGCACCTTGGCAGTAGATAAAATGGTGCAGACCACAATACTGCCCCAGATATAAGCTCCAAACAATTCAGTGTGAGCCTTCCCCAAACACTATTACCTTGTGGTACAGAGACTTGGACTCCTGAAGCCAGCTGAATTTTAGAAGGCATCCTTTGATAGATGGTAGGGACATCTTAAGGTGCCCTGCTTCTTCTCAGTCTGCTCCCTTATCCTGGGAGTTTTGCCATCCACACCAGCTTCGTGGGGATTGGAGCTGAGCCAGGAGGGTAAGGAGAGAGTAGTGGTTGGTCCTCTGGGCTAAGGAGGGAGATGAGGCTGGGGTTGGGAAAGATTTGCTAGGAAGGCAGACCTGGAGTTGGGATTCAGAGGATGTTGGGATGATTCCTGATTGGCTAACAAGGCCCGAGAAGGCAGTACCAGGCCTGAGTGATTCATGAACAGCACTCAGAACCCATGAAGCATCAAGCGCCCCAACTTTCCTGGCTCCCCAGCATCTACCTGCTTCCCAACCTCAGGAAACTCCAACTCCCCTTAAGCACAGATGGAGCCTACTGGGCCTTCTCAGGGAGCCTCAAAGGATGGTTCTGTGGCCACCCACATGAATACATCATCTAAGGGGCATTTGGGGCATTGCCCTTCATGGACTCAAAGGTTAGCTGCAGATTCCACCTTGCCACTGGCAATGAGGAGTAGAGAAAACAGATGGAGCAGCGCCCACCAGCAATATGCTAATCACCATGCACCCAGTGGACCAGGAAATGGCTGGCCATTTGTGCTGCCGTCAACACTCAAAGATGCTGTCTCCAAGTTCACAAGCCTTTAATGCCTTCCCCTAGTTAAGACTCCTTAGAGCAATTGGCCCAGGCAATTTCCAGGGTTGCAGGCAGCACGAGGAATGGGACAAGAGATGGATGTGTAGGGCATTTTAGGGAGGGCTGTAGAGTCCTTCGGCATACTCATTTTGCCCTCGCTGCCACACTGTCTCCGTGCCCTTGTGCCTGTCCTCACATTTCCAAACTCTGCTGCTCAGCGCTGCTAGCCAGTGAGCAGAAGAAAACGGGAGCAGAATAGTCACAGAACAAACTGACCACTTCTGGGGTCCCTGCTGAGTCTCAGCCCCACATGGCTCCTGTCTGTAACTCATGGAGCTGCTGATGACAGGGGCCAACAGTAACACGCGTCGTGTCCGTACCAGCTTGATCTTCTGATCCTGTGATGTGGGGAAGGCCAAACTTCCTTTCAGTTCATCTATTCCACCTTCAGCCCGGTGCTACCATGTAACCTCAGTGGTATAGCCCTTTCTCTCCTGTCCAGGGGTTCTAGAGATCCAGGTGTCCAAAACTATAAGGTGGTCTCCAAGACGGGTAAGCCCTCCCTAGCAGGATAACGGAGACCTGACTGTCTGGTCCCACCTGCAACCTGGGAATGGATTCTTGTGTGTGTGTGTGTGTGTGTGTGTTTTGTTCACACTCTCCACATTGATGAGGCTCTGTCGCCTCTTATATGAGAATATATGCATTGTCTTGCCAAGATCTTAATGTATCACCTGGGCTACTCCAGATCCTTAGCATCTTGGACAGTTGTTGCTGGGAATCTCATACTTTATGCAGATCTGCTTAATCAGGGACACTCTTTCCTAGTAAGTGTGAAAACAGCAGAGGACGGCTAAAGAATTTCCCTCAAAACTTAAATTTGTCTTAAGTGGGAAAACAAATCTATCACATTGTCCTGTTAAGGCTGCGGTTGCATCTCTTCTTGTTGGGGATCACCATTGGGCGGGGGCATTTCAAATCCCACCCTCACTCAGTGCACCAAATGGCACCTCCCTGAAGTTGCCCTCTCCAGACCCTGCCCAAAGAAAGCCTGCTAAGGGTCAGCTCCTTCCCCAGGGCTGCCCAAGACCACACCTACAGGGCATTTAAGCCCTGGTCACCAGACCCACCATGTGATTTTCCTCTCTTGCCTTTCTGAGAGTCACCCTGGAGTTGCTTGGCTCTGTTTATTAAGCCCGGACTTATTAATTCAGCTTGACTGGCTTATTGCATCGGCGGATGATGCCCAATAACTGGGGATCCGATACTTATCAATTATCATAGACTAAGCTAAGAGTGGAGCGAATGTGCCTTAGGTGTATAGGATTTTCAGCACCAAATTGTATGATAGCTTGCTCTGTAGGTGGATCTTCACAGCTGATCATCACGGCAGGATCTTAGGAGTGTCATTTTGGTAAAATTATCCAGGCACCCCATACATTGTCACAAAGCAGAACTTAGTTCACAGCACTCAGGTCACCTCCACTTTGAGCGTCTTCTGTGTTGCACCTGTCTTGTTTTTTCTCTCTCTCTCTTTTAAACTGAAGAATGGCCATTTTCTCATCCTCCGAGGGTTTGCACGAAATTCCCATCGTCCTCCCATGTCATGGTCACGACCTTAGGAAATCATTCGGGGTGAACACAATTTGGAGATTCATTCTGTACTCAGTTTACATGGGCTTTGTAATTGCATCCGACAGTTAGTGAGACAGAAAAGAATGGTGTGGTGTGGGGATGGACTGAGCAAAGGTGGCTGGTAGAGACTGGCAGGCGGGAGGGAGGGTCTGTGTGGCTGGGACTTTCATAGGTAGCTATTTAGCTGGCATGGCATGACCTTCGCTCCTCTAAGGAAATGACCTGATGGGTCCTGTGGTAACTAGGAGGGGTGCGGTATTTCTCATTAAGTATCTGCTCTTCCTTCCTTGAATAGGAAGCCCTGACGGAAAGCTGCTCTCTTCTCCATGGTTCCTGCATGCAGATATCGATTGTAGGTGAGTTTCATTTTAGCTCATTGTTTGGGAGAATTTAGTCTGGAGTCACTTGGCTCCATGTTTCTGGGCCTAAGGTCAGGCAAGACACCATGGTGAGAAGGCACAGACCAAGGGCAGGCGAGCTGCTGACAGAAAGCTAATCTGGCTCTGAGGCAGAGGCACAGACTGAAAGAAGAGGCCAGGGATAAGATACCCTTCAAAGGCAAACCCCAGTGACCCACTTCCTCCAGCCATATCTCACATACCCAAAATAACATCCATCACTTAAGTCAGAGCCCTCAGGACCCAGTTACCACTTAGTGACAGGATCCACCTCCTGGGAGCCAAGCCTTCATAATTATCCTTCCGGGGAGGAGCTTTCTTGCCCAAGTCTAAACAGACACTACCTTGGCTTTTTCTTCTGGGTTTGCTTAACACCAGGAAACAGCATTGAGCCATTGCTCCATTCTCACCACTGATAGGGGTAGAAAGGAGACACAGAAGAACTTGTCTAGTCTGTTCCAGGGTACACCAAATGATACCACAAAGTGCAAGTTAAAACCGAGAGTCTCCCAAAACCTTAAGCCTATATTTGATTAATTCTTGATCTATTTTATTTCCTTGAAATCCTGCTCATGAGTCAAGAAGCTGTCTTCTCTCAAAGGCTGACTTGCAAAAGCTGCCGTCACTCCGACTCACCAGGCAGAGTATTTTCGTAAAGATGTTTCATTTCTTAAAACTAATAAAATAATTGGGTTGGATATGTTCAGTGCGGACCTACCCCTACCAGTGAGCTCTTTTATGGCCACTGAAAAAGTCACTTTGTGAGGGGGGGGGCTCATTATACCTCAAGAGCTAGTGGTGCTCATTTACATATGAAAGAGGAAGTTCATAAAAGCCCTTTCTTATTTTCTAATGTGGGTTCAAATCTGAGGCCATTATCATCCTATAGAAAGACCCAAATGGCATATGGATCATTCTGGAGAGAGGGGGGTGAGCGCCTTTTAAGAGAATTGTTTTAGTTTTTGCAGGAAATTAATCAGAGGGATGGGCTTTGTGGAGCAGGGAGCAAATCTAATCTGTCCTTTGTTCAAATTCGCCTTGCTCCAATTCCTAGCAATTGTACACAACATGCTCTTTTGTTCAGGAGACACTTGTTACATGCATAATTAGAGACTGCGGTAGCTGTGTTTAAAGAAAAACTGTTTTCCAATGTAATGTGTGATCTTGATAATAGTATTTTCATCAAAGGTAGCAATTACATTCATTAAGCTGGGACTGGCGTGGAGGCGAGGAAATTAAGTGGGAAGTGAAGAAAGAGCTCCCCCCCTTTTTATCTCCTTCCCTTTATAAGTTGAAATGCACCATGGTGAGCTGTAACTGGGAAATACATAGTGAATATAAAAAATAAAGTCCCTCCTTAACCTTTCTGAATAATGACCCTGCAGATATCCTAGGGACAGCCACTATAGATGCACTTTTCAAATTAAAGGGCTTTATTCTGCCTTAATTTCCAATGCAAGTTTTAAACGAGCCCAACATATGATTCAGATCTTTAAAGGCTGCCGGGATCTTCAGGATTAATTCAATGTCCTTTTCACACATAAATTAGTAGTTTTGTGTCCTTAAAAAAAAAAACCCACAACAAGGCATAAATCAACCAGTTTAGGAGAGAAACAAGGCCGGGCGCCTATTTCTAATGACACCTTTAACTATTCATTGGGCTTCCTTCTGCCTTTATTTGGAAGGTGTTGTAAACGAGGTGGGTGAGCACGTCTGAGACCAAGCAACAGCCTCGGGAGGAAGAAAGAACCCTGATGATCTTTGAATATGTACTGCTTGGAGAGAAGACAAAGGTGTGTGTGTGTGTGTGTGTGTGTGTGTGTGTGTGTGTGTGCGTGCGCGCACCTGTCTGTCTGTCTCTTCCATGCTGGCGTTTTGTGTCCTCACACCCTTAACAACTTGACTCAAAGTCCTGCTTAAAAAATGACCTTGCAAGGTCTCAGAGGACATGGGAATCCGATTTTATTCCACAGGACAGGGAGACGGTGAGACACTCCTGGGGAAAGTAGACAGGCCTGGCCCACGTTTTAACACTCTCACTCTTGCCACGTTTACCCCGAGAGGCCTTCTGAGAAAATGAAAGAAGTCCACAGACATCAACTGGGGACTCCTCTTCTTTCCACGGGGTGTGCACAGCTCGGTGGCAAGGTAGACTGGCTTCTCCAGGTAGACGGACCCAGTTGTCATGCCCATCCCCTCAGAGTGGAAACAAAGAACTTTCACAACACGGACACTTGCTGTTGGCTGCACAGAGGCCTGAGTGGCCAACCTAGACCCAAGAGGGAGGGAATTTTACTTCCTGAGGGAGTTGTACAATTTGCAGAAGAGTGAGATTTCTGAAGTTATTCCGGTTCACTGTCTAGCACACTCACTGGTGGTTGAGTTGACGTGAGGGGACAAGAACACTAAATGAGTGTCAGGAGACCCACCTGGTGCTCCGGTCCCAGCCGCTGTTTACTGATGGCTATGCATGGGCTACCTGGTAACTTCTTACAGAGTGGTCCTTTGAGGTGGGCGTCCGCACTGCCATCACACCCATTGTGGGAAATCTGTATTTTGGGAAATCAAGCTTAACAGAAGTCAAACAAGTAGCCATTGCTGTGGTCAGAATATTTCCATTCCTTCCAAATCCATAGGCTGAAGCCTTGATCCCGTGGGATAATGAGGTAACATCGTTAGGAAGTAATTAAATCATAAGGATTCTACCTTCAAGAATGTGACCATTATCCTTAGAAAAGGAACCTGATGGAGATCTCGTCAAAAGAAACTTTAACCACACAGGTTTTCTCTGTCCTTAGTTGTTTAGGATGCTGAGATGGGCAGAGATTGGAGAAAAGGAGAATTTTTTGCTCTTATACCCCACACTCAGGATGCTGACTTTTTCCCCCTTCTCTTGTTTCTAATTCTAATTTTTTTCAGCCAGGAAAAAATAATGTGTAATCCTAATTTCAAGTCACATAGCCCATCTGACGCCCCCTACCCCCAATGCATTTTGCCGCATCCTTCTCGTAAGTAGCTCCACCCTCCCAGCACTCGGAGAACCACGTGTTGTGCATCCTGTAGCTGCCTCTTCAGTAAGACAACTGGAGAGCATCCCTTTGAATGTCTTTCTTGCTCTACAAAGGCAGTGTTGCTGGATGTTTCCAAGCTCCAGCTTGTTTTCTAAGGTTCCTTCTTTGCCTTTTCTTAAGAGTTTGGCCTCCTTTTCACTTGAAGCTCCTGGCCTTACTTCATCTTTCCCCTGTTTAAGGGGGGAAAAAAGAGCTTGGCCTTTTTTCCTAGGTTCACCTTCATCCCACTCCAGAGGACATCAGATGTCTTTAGGGACAAGTTGGTAGGGAAGAAGTAGTGGTTCCACATCCTTTCTGGTCTTGAACCTGAACTCTAGGCTGGGAAACAGGAGTATACTTCTGTCAAACATATATATGTCTTGTTCATACGCCAGAACTCATCAGGGTGGGTGGTACCCAGTTTTGCAGCTTTCCTTATATCACGAGCCCCACTCTCTTTCCCCTGAGATGGGGGTGGTCTCACATTTAACTCTGGCTGGCCCAGAGCTCACTCATGAAACAGAACAGGCTGGCCTCAAACTCAAAGAAATACGCCTACCTCTGCCTTCCAAGGTCTGGGAGTAAAGAAGTGTACTAACGTGTCTGGCAGAAGCCAATTCTTTTTTTTTTTCCCAATGTTTTTCTTTTTCTTTTTTTTGTATTGATTTTTATTGAGCTCTACATTTTTCTCTGCTCCCCTCCCTGCCTCTTCCATCCCGTCTTCAGTCCTCCCCCAGGTTCCCATGCTCCCAATTTACTCAGATCTTGTCTTTTTCTACTTTCTACTTCCCATGTAGCTTAGATCTATGTAAGTCTCTCTTAGTGTCCGCACTGTTGTCTAAGTTCTCTGGGATTGTGGTTTGTAGGCTGGTTTTCTTTGCTTTATGTTTAAAAACCTCCTATGAGTGAGTACATGTGATAATTGTCTTTCTGTGTCTGGGTTACCTCACTCAAAATAATTTTTTCTAGCTCCATCCATTTTCCTGCAAAATTCAAGATGACATAATTTTTTTTCTGCTGTGTAGTACTCCATTGTGTAAATGTACCACATTTTCCTTATCCATTCTTTGGTCGAGGGGCATTTAGGTTGTTTCCAGGTTTTGGCTATGACAAACAAAGCTGCTATGAACATAGTTGAGCACATGTCCTTGTGGCATGATTGAGCATCCTTTGGATATAAACCCAAAAGTGGTATTAGTGGGTCTTGAGGAAGGTTGTTTCCTAATTTTCTGAGAAATCACCACACTGACATCCAAAGGGGTTGTACCAGCTTGCATTCCCACCAGCAATGCAGAAGTGTTCTCTTTTCCGTACAACCTCTCCAGCATAAGTTGTCATCAGTGATTTTGATCTTGGCCATTCTTACAGGTGTAAGATGGAATCTCAGATGATTTGCATTTCTCTGATGACTAAGGACGTTGAACATTCCCTTAATGTCTTTCAGCCATTTTAGATTCCTCTGCTGAGAGTTCTCTGTTTATGTGATCTTTTGGTGTCCAATTTCTTGGGTTCTTTGTATATTTTGGAGATCAGACCTCTCTCTGATGTGGGGTTGGTGAAGATCTTTTCCCATTCTGTAGGCTATCATTTTGTCTTGTTGACCATGTCCTTTGCTTTACAGAAGCTTTTCAGTTTCAGGAGGTCTCATTTATTAATTGTTTCTCTCAGTGTCTGTGCTGCTAGGGTTATATTTAGAAAGTGGTTCCCTGTACCAATGCGTTCAAGTATATTTCCCACTTTCTCTTCTATAAGGTTCAGTGGGGCTGGCTTTATGTTGAGGTCTTTGATCCATTTGGCCTTGAGTTTTGTGCATGGTGATAGATATGGGTCTATTTTCATTTTTCTACATGTTGATATCCAGTTATGCCAACACCACTTGTTAAATATGATTTCTTTTTTCCATTTGATATTTTTTTGCTTCTTTATCAAATATCAGGTGTTTGAAGATGTATGGATTGAAGAAAGGGCCTATGGAATTTGTCCCTAGAAAAGCTGCTGAGGCCAAAACATGTATCAAGGGGTGTCCCCGAATGGAGGCCTAGCAGAGAGGCCATTGTGTAAAGCTGTGACGGTGAAGCCTGGATTGCCTTAGAGAATCCAAGATGTTAGAGAGGCCAGAGTTGTGGGACACCTGCTGAGAACAGCTGCTAGCAGGAAGTGGAACCGGCCCAAGAGAAGGAAGGGTGTTGCTGTCAACAAAGCTGAACAGAGTTGGAGATCTGAAGAGTGTTTTGACCTCAGACATGGAGATGCAGAGTTTGGAGTTTGTCCTGTTGGTTTTCAGTCTTGCTTTGGACCAGTATTTCCTTGCTATTCCCCCTCCCCTGCATTTTGGAATGGTAATGTATATCCTGTGCCATTACATGTTGGAAGTATGTGATCTGCTTTTCGACTTTGATTTTTACAGATGATTAAAGTTATAAGATTGCAAGAATCTCAGGAGAGATTTTGACCTTTGGACTTTAAAATGTTGTTGAGACTGTGAAAGACTATAGGGACTTTTGAAGTTGGACTAAATCAATTTTGCATTATGATAATTTTACAGGCTTATAAGGGCCAGGGTGTGTGGTAGTTTGGATGTAACTGGCCCCCATAATCTCATAGGGAATGGCACTATTAGGAGGTATTGCTTTGTTAGAGTGGGTATGACCTTGCTGGAGGAAGTGTGTCAGTGTGCGGTAGGACTTTGAGGTTTCCTATGTGTCCAGTATCTCAGTAAACTTCCTGTTGCCTGCAAGTTGTAGGACTCTCAGCTACTACTCCAGTACCACATCTGCCTACACTTCACCATGTTCATAATGGACTGAACCTCTGAAACTATATGAAATGGATTTGCTGCGGGTCTCTGGCAGCTTGCTGCCATAAGCAGCCAGTCCCAAGTAGGCTGCGAGCCCCCGGCCGCTTGCTGTGGAAAGCAGCCAGTCCCAGGCAGGGACTGCACACGAGACCACGCGGCAGGAAGGTGGCTGGTCCCCAGCAAGCTTTGTGGGTGGCTGGCTGGTCCCCGGGTCCCGGGATGGTGCAAGTAGTGGGCAGTCCTAGGCAGGGGCAGCGCACGAGACCACGGCTGGTTGCCAGGTCTCCATGTGGCAGTGGGGGGAGGGCAAGAGAGAGACAGATAGGCACACCATACAGAGTGGAGTTGAACCTTTATTTTAGGGGTTATGGAAGGGAAGGGAGAAGGGCAGAAAGGGGGAGGGGGAGAGAGAGAGGCAGAGAGAGAGAACGAGAGGGAGGGTGCGGGAGAGAGAGAGAGAGAAGCGGGGGAAGGGGAGAAGTGGCAAGAGAGGCAGAAGCTGCCTCTCCAAGAGGAAGACGGAAAAGAGAGAGCGCTCAGGCTGGAAGCTGAAGATCAGCCTGCCTCAGCGGATGGGAGAGGGAGTAGGCGTGGCTTGTCTCTTAAAGAGACAGAACAATCATTACACTATAAGCCACTCTAACTAAACGTTTTACTTTATGAGTTGCCAGGGTCATGGTGTGTCTCTTCACAGCAATGAAAACCCATAACCTAAGATAGTTCTTTTCCTATTGTTGAGTATTACTTTGTGTATTACAGATAAAGATTCTGGGAAAACATCTCTTAGTTTGTGGTTTGTCAATTTATTCTCTCAATTACATCTGCAGAGCAGGGAGTTCATTTCTATGATGTTCAGCTTATCAAGTCTTTCACAGGTCATAACCTACTCAGATTTCTAGAACTATGACAATATTTGAGATGTCAGTGTTTAGGAACAGTTCATCTTGGCTGTGCATTTCAGAGGTTTCAGCCCACTTCCGTTTACCCTGCTGCTTTTGGATTTGGGGAAAGGCAACAGAGTGTAGTGGGGGTGGATGGCCAAGCAAACCTGTTCATCTGATTTCCCCTGGTGAGCCAGGGCACAGCAAAAGAAAGGAACTGGGATTCTCCTTTAAGGGGATATTCCTAATGACCCAAAGACCTTCTACTAGGACCTTACCTCCATGTTTCCACAAATTCCTAAGAGCACTATGTGGGAACAAGAATTTAACACATGGACCATAGGAGGCATTTAAGATCCAGAGCATAGCAGGTCAAGTTTTGCGTGAGTCACATTCAGCAGGTCAGTGAAATGGCTTACTGGGTAAAGGAGCTTGACTTCAAGTCCAACAGCCTGGCTTCAAGCTCTGGGACCCACATGGTTGAGGAAGAGAACCTGACTCTTGAAAGTTGTCCTTTGACCTTCACATGTATTCCATGGCATGTGTGTGTGTATGCGCACACTTAAGTATGTACATCATACATACTTAATAAGTAAGTGAAAAAGTTATTGGCAAAAACTAGATTTTATCTAGATTTTCTCTTAGATATTTTAATTTTGTGTTTTGTTTTTAGTTGTATTATTTAAGTTTTGTGACAGGTGTAGTCTGGTTTTTTTGTTTTGTTTTTCTTCCTGAGACAGGGTTTCTCTGTGTAACAGTTCTGGCTGTCCTGGAACTCACTTTGTAGACCAGGCTGGCCTCAAAATCACAGAGATCTGCAGTTCTGCCTGCCTTTGCCTCCTGAGTGCTGGGATTAAAGGAGTGCGCCACCATTGTAGGCAGAGTTTTTCAGCGGGACTGCGTCACCTCTGCTCTGCCAGTTGCTTCCCAAATAACCACCCAGAGACTGATCAATGATAAGTTTTATTATTATTAATAAGCCAGTAACTCTTGCAACCCTAACTAGCTCTTATAACTTAAATGAACCCCCATTTCTTACCTACCCTCTGCCATGTGGTGGTACTTGCCCACTGCCTACTGCCACTTTGGGGACCTGTGGCATGGTCTTGGGACCCGCTACCCGCTGCAGCCACTTGGGGATCCACAGCATTTTTACTTAATCCATTACAGTACCTTCTTTCAGCACGGCATGTTCATCTCCTGTTTTTTCTGCTTCACGCTGGCAACTCCTATGACGCCACCCTTCTTCCCATTGTTCTCCCTGCCTTGAAAATCCTACCTAGCTATTGACCAATCAGCTTTTTTATTAACAATGAGAGCAACACATTTTCACAGTGTACAGAAGGATTGTTCCACAGCAAACCACGACCTGGCATATCTTGTTTTTTAATGCATGTGAATGTCTGGTTGTTCTAGTCCAGCTGGTAAGGTTATCTTTGACCTGCTTTACTGACTTTGCTCCTTCATTATTGATCATTTTCTACACTTATTTGTGTCTGTTTCTGGGCTCTCAATTTTGTTCTATGTGCCTGTTCTTTGACCAGTACTGTGCTATCCTGATCACTGTAACATCATAGTTGAGTCCGGAGGTTGGGCAATGTTGGTTCTTCAGCATTGTTTGGTTCCTTCAATACTCTTGTGCTTAGTCTAGTTGTTTTACTTCTTTCACATTAACTGTAGGATTCACTAATTAATATCTGCAAAATAGCTTTCTGGGTAATTGGAAATGGCTTGTATTGAATCTATAGTTACAGTAATTTGGGAAGAACTAATATCTTGACACGCCTGAGTTTCCATGAACATACAATATTTCTCTGTTTAATTCACATTTTTTGTTTATCCATGTTTTGTAGTTTTCTCAACCAGATCTAGTGCATATTTTGTTAGATTTGCACCTGCTTCATTTTTGAGGGTTTTTATTCATTAATATAATTAAATATATTTTTAATTAAAAAATAATTATATTTTACTTATTAATATAATAGCATTATTATTATTTTTTAATAAAAAATCCCACCTGTTCCTTGATGGTTTACAAGAGACTGACCTTCGCACATCAGCTGTGTTTCCTGCACCCTCGTAGCTTCACGTATCTTCCTGAGAGTTCATGTTATTAATCCCTTTAATCTACACGAATTGTGCTGTGTGGCCTTTCCTGGGGAGACATGAACAGATGTCTGTTGGCACCAGAACCCCAGCCACAGACAAAGAAAAAGAGTCTACTAGAGTCTAACTTGATGAATCAGTGAGTTCACTGGGGCCACTTAAAGGAACATGGAGGACTCTTGGGGCAGTTGCATCACCCACAAACTCCACCCCCAACATGGGTGGTGACTCTCGGAGGTTCTAGAGTTCCCTGGGCGACAGCTCCAACAAAGAGACCTTATCTCTACTTATTTGTCTACTGCTTTTAGAAGCTTTGGAGAGGGTCCTTGTGAATCTTAAGACTTAGGTTTTTTCTGATCCTCCTGAGTCTTAGCCTCCTTCCTTCCAAGGAGGAAATGTTACAATTAGGAAGAAGTAGCTACACAATAATATCATCTGTAAACGAAAAGATCTGTTTCTTCATTTCTAGTCAGTATACTTTTCTTTTATCTGACTGCATTAGCTAGGATTTCTAGTACAAGGTATAACAGAGCACTTTAAAAAATTATTTTATGTGTATGGATGTTTTGCCTACATGTATGTTTGTGTATCATGCACACACTTGATGCCAGCTGAGGGAAGAGGGAAGAGGGTGTCTGGGACTGGAGTTACAGATGGTTGTGAGCCTCCATGTGGGGCCTGGGAACCGAAATCCCTAAAATAACAGCGCAGCAGCGTGTGCTCTTAACCAAGTCATCTCTCCAGGCCCATTTTTTTCTTATTGAGATTGTAATTTGAACACTTTCCCCTTCCCTTCCCTCCCTCCAAACTCTCCCATCTACCCTTCTCACTCTCTTCAAATTCATAGCCTCCTTTAAAAATGTTATTGAATGCATATGTATATGCTCATATACATATATATTCCTGAATATAACCTGCTCTGTCCATATAATGCTGTTTTCAGGGCTGTTTGGTACTGGACGACTAATTGGTGTGCTCTTCCCTAACAAAAGTCACCTCTCCCATTCCCAGCTTTCCCCAGTTGCCTACAGTTTTGTGGAGGGTGGAGGCCTTAAGGGATAGTGTCTGTCTAGGTTGGTGTCTTCACTGGTGTTGTCCTTTTTATCTTACATTTGGGCTGGCATGTTGATGAGACTTTATTATAGCTTTTGATATTACTAAGAGAAAGCAAACTCCTTGATCCTCTGGCTCCTGCCATCTTTCCACTCCCTCTTCGGCAATGTTCCGGAAGTCTTAGGAGCGGAAGTGTTTTGTAGATCTATCCACTGGGGCCTGTGCTCCACAGCTCTGCACTTTTATCAGCTGGGGTTTTCTCTAGGCATCTCTGTCTGTCTGTCTGTTGCAAAGCTTCTTAGATGAGGGGTGAAGACTACACTTATCTTCAGGTATGAGGGCGAATATTTACAGACTGTTGTTAGAATGGCGGTTTAATAAATTAGTGGTCATAGACTGCCCTCCAATAACCATGACCTTCACTAACACTGAGTAGTTAGCTGGGTTTCCGACACCAGGAATGGTATCCCGCTTTTTGAGTGAATCTTAAGTCCAATGAGGGAGCCATTGTTTACCTCCAAGGCATGTTTGGCATTACTGCACCCTTAGGGTTATCATGCCATACCGGTTGTTGTCATGGTTCACAGGTGTCAAAAGCCTTTGGAAACTTGCATGCTGTCTTCTCGTCCAGTGAAAGCTAGTCCTCAGGGGAGGGAGTACTGAGATCAATTCCAGCTCAGGGATCTCTGGGTCCTGTTTCTAAAGTCCATGGTGTCTTCAGCAATAGGGATTTACCTTCTACCTCTGCAGGGTAACCAAGGCCACAGCAACAGGCTGTATGTTTTGGGAGTCTCTTGGACAGCCCTGGCCAACAACTCAAAGGAGGGCTTCTCGTGTCTGATAATGGGGTTTTTGTTAGGCAGTTTTTGGCTCTTGGAGGGAGCACCATCAGCCCAGATAAGATATGTTCATTAAAATTATATGTGTATTTATACATGTGTATTTATACACATGGAGTCATGTGTAATAGAGTTTTCTGTAAATATTAATAGTATGGTTCCTGTGGTCCCTTCACCCACCCCTTCTTTATTTCCATCTTCCCCCCTTTCCTAAGGAATCCCTTCTTTCCCCATCTGCCCCTTCAGACCACTTGTACTCTGTGATTCTCTTCTGCCCTCCTCCACCTTCTTCTTTATTACCTTCCTCCCCTCCCTAAGGAGTCCTCCCTTTTCCTATTTCATTGCTCAGATCACTTGTTCCCTGTTATTCCTCTTTCTGTTGTTCCCCAAGCCTCCTATCCTGACAATGGTTCCATTTTACTTTTCTGATTTCTGTAGTTACCACAGGCTACACATTCGCATATGAAGATTTGGAGTTAGGAGCCTCCAATGAGAGAGAAGATGTGATGTTTGTCTTTCCGGGTTGCCTCTCTAGTCCCACTTTAAAAAAGTAATTGAAAGACAAAATTTGAACTTGTTGGTCCCAAGAATCTGACAGCCATCTGAGATCTTTTCTGAATGAATCTTATACACATTTTTTCCAAGTTTAACTCAAATATTCTCAATGTGATTACTGTCCTTAGACCTGTGGAAGAGAGTTCAGGTCTTAGGCTGTCTCAGATCAGAAACAAACACATAGTAATTCTATTCACTGGGCATCACTACTTCATGACAGCACACCATGACCTGGAACCTAAATATCATTCTCCCAACTAACACCTTTCAAGTCATCAGAGCTCCCCCACCTGCCTTGTCACCAAAGAGTGACACAAGAGGAGGCTGCATCCAAACACAGAGAACACCAGGAAAAGTCGGGATCAGAGAAAGAGACTACACCAGAAGATAGGGAGATTTTCTCAGCTGGAAGACGAATTACACAAACCCATGGAGCCTTTCCTCTCGGATGTCAAGAGTGTAACAGATTCTCGTGTAACCAGTGATTATTCCCCATGGCACTGAGCTGATCTGGCCTGGCTGCGCTTTGTGTTTTGTTGGGCAGCCCCAGAGGCTTACAGGAATTGACATGGCTTTGGAACAGTTTCATAAGAGGGCTGAGCAATAGCTTGCAGTATTAATAGTTTGCACCACTCTTTCTTAAATTTGAGTAGCTGAAGAGGCCTAGCGCTAACACTCACAGAATGAATTCTGTACATTCACTTATGGACACTGAATGCCAAGTCTATGAACGGCTCTCTCTCTCTCTCTTTCTCTCTCTTTATCATAAAAAGACAACATTTAGTTAAAATTTCAAAAGCGACATGTTAAGATTTAGTTTTGTGTAAATAATTTATAACTTTAAATGCTCTAGAAGAAAAAATAACACTTTTTATTATTTAAATTTTTATGTGTATTTGTGCTTGAGTATATGTACAGTGCACCTTATGTATGCAAGGGCCTGAAGAGGTCAGAAGAGGACATGGGATTTTCTGGAGCTGGTATTAGAGGGGGTTGTTAAGCTGTCCTGATGCACATGTTAGAAACCAGGCCCTCGTAACTGTGAGCCGCCTTACATTTAAAAATAATTCCTGTACCACAGGCACAGGGAATGATTATATTACAAATAAAGAATGTAGCAGTAGCACTCTGAATACAAAAGCTAGAAAGAACAAGCCCGTTGATAGGACTTATAGTCATTTTCTATCTCTAGTCCAGAGTGCAAACCCTCAGAGGGGTACCTGCAGAGAGAGTGGAGGCCTCTGGTGTCCTCTGGGGAAATGACCAGGTGACCCTATCTGAGGTCCTAAGATGGTGCAGGAATTGGACACCAAAACTTTTTAGAAGCCAAGTGAATAGGACAATGGCTGAGGAGTAATAGGTGGATCTCAAGAGAAATGACATAAAAGCCTCAGACCAAGGAACCAATTAACCCTGAACACAAGTGCACTGCCTGCTCCCGTTGAACCCCGCTGGACATGAACAAGGAAGCATGAGGGCTGCCTGTCAGGAGCTATTCGGAATGCCAGCAGGATGTTCTGCCCTTTGCCTGGAATGTGCAAAGCTTTCCTGGAAGGGAGCAGCAGGATGCTGCGGGGTGTCATTCAGACTCAGCTTCTTCATCCCCTATACTACTAGCCAGAGATGCTGGGGCCAGTTTGTTCTGGCATGTTTGTCCTCCTGGAGATTGTTCTGACTGCTGAGACCCAGTAGAAATTTCATACTAAAATGAAAAGAAAGGAAAAGAAAAATCAGCTGGAACAAGATAAACATCCCTTAACTTAGGGTCAACTGAGTTAGGAAGCATGCTAGCCCAGACACACCATGCCCACACTAAAGTGACTTCTGAGAACATAGAAGCTAACAATCTAAGTCCTTTTACCATAGCGTTCAAAACATAAATCTCATGCTTTTTTTTTTTAAACCTTCCCCCCTTTTCTTTTTCTTCAGGTTCTCTCTGTGAACTCAGACTGCCTTGGCACTTGCTTTG
This sequence comes from Ondatra zibethicus, assembly GCA_004026605.1. Lineage (NCBI taxonomy): Eukaryota > Metazoa > Chordata > Mammalia > Rodentia > Cricetidae > Ondatra > Ondatra zibethicus. The sequence goes on along the minus strand of PVIU01002190.1, from coordinate 40,070 downwards.
TAGTCCAGGCTGGCCTATAATCTTCCCACCTCTACCTTCCCAGCAGGATTTCAGGCATGCACCAATACACCTGGCTATATCTGGCAACCTTTCACATTAATACAATTTAACCTGAGCAATTCCCAGGACTTCCTGCCCACTGGGCAAGCGAAGGTATTATAAAACACATTTGAAAATGAGCATTATCCATCAATAAGCATATTTTTAGCTTTTGTGCACTTAGGGGAAGCCATTGGCTGGGAAAGATAGAGTATTGCTCCGTAAAGGAGCTGTAGATTGATCGCACTAGGTCTGACCACTAGGCTGGATGAACGCCGTGACTCCTAGAGAAAACCCTCACCATCTGCCACTCCTTTATCTTTAGTTTGCATCTCCAAAGGGGGAAACGACTCTAAGAGAAATGGCTGGATTTTAAAACCTGGAGCTGTGGCGACACATCCTAGCAGTCCCTTCCTCACAGTTCTCTTGGTAAGAGGGGACCGTCTGGCACAGCAAGTCATGGAGCCTCCCGTCTGGGGATGGGAGTATGGTGAGTGGATGACCCCTGACTGGTTGCACAGACCTAGGAAAGCGGAAGGTATTCGGCTTCCCAGAGGCCCTTGGGGCAGAAGTGAGGCATCTGTGATGAACCCTGAGAAGACGTAGAGAAGGCGTTGCCTGCTCCCCTTTCTTTTCCTTAGGCAGGCCTGGTTTCGGGAAACCCTAGGACTTACTGAGTGAGTGTTGCTGGATGACAGTGGGACAGAAATGGAAAAGGGGTCTTTGGGATGAGAGTTGTTTTGAGAACCCTTCTCAAGCTTTAGTGTGATAGAGTTCCCAGGGAGGCTTCAAAACAGACAGATTCCCAGGCTCTGGGCCAACCAGAGGACTCATGGCTCTAGAATGAGTCTTCTTTTTTGTTTATTTATTTTTCGAGACAGGGTTTCTCTGAAGCTTTGGAGCCTGCCCTGGAACTAGCTCTTGTTGACCAGGCTGGCCTCGAACTCAAAGAGACCCACCTAGCTTTGCTTCCCAAGTGCTGGGATTAAAGGTGTGAGCCACCACCATCTGACTTGGAATGAGCCTTTTAAAAGAAGCATTCTTGGTCCTTCCACTCTTGCTAAAGGCTCCTTGGGACTCTCCACTGTACTGCAGATAGACTACCAGGTCTTCCACCTCAAGCCTTCTCCTGCACTTCAACCCAAATTTCCAAAGCCTGCTAGACCTCCTGCAGGGTGATCAGGACAGACTGGGAGTAGCATTCCACAGCCTGCACTTCTAAGACACTTGTCACTGCTCTAAAGCACAGAGAAAAATGGGGCACAAGGACAGCATCAGGATAAAAGTGGTCATTTAAGGGAGGAGAAGCCAGTCAAGAGGAGGTCTCAGGCACAGAGCGAGGCTTCAGGGAAAGTCATCTGAGACCACAGTAGTTGGGATAGGTAGAACAAGCTGCCAACTGAGGGTAAAAAGAGGACTTCTGAGTTTAAACCCACCTATAAAAGTGAAAGCAGACAATCAGGGATTAAGGAATAAGGAGCAGGCTATAAGGATGAGGACCTACCATGGCAACCATGGTCTACTTCCAGGCCTGCAGAGCGGTGGCTCACGGGAATTTAGTGAGTTAGCTTTATGAAACAGGGCCAAGTTCAGATTGCATTCAAATTCACAATACTCCTGTCTCATACTCCTGAGTGTTAGGACTAAGGTCCTGTCTCACCACACTAAGCTGGGAAATTCAGTTTCTAAGGATGGGGAGATAAGAGCATATTTGTAGATTAAAGGAGGGAGCCAGAAGGATTACAAATAAAACCAAGAGTGAATACAGCCCAGCCTCCACGGGGAGGGGTTTTTTGCTTTGGTATTCTAGCCAGACAGTCTGACTGACTGACCTTTTCAGAGAAATCTGACATAGAGGCAGTTATCCAACAAAAGGGTTGGACAACTTTCCCCTAAAGGGAACTATTTTAGACTTTGTAGCAAGAGTCAATGTTAAGGATATTGTATATATTTACATGCTGTTTTAAACACAGAAACCTATTTTTAATTTGAGGGTATGTTGTGCATTTTAATGTCCATTCGCAGCAAAAAAAAACCTATTAACTTATAGGTTGTGACGAAAATAGGCAGCGTGAACAGGAGGTGCATTGGATTTGGCCCAAGTCGTATCTCTGTTGTGGAATATTATTTTAAGATGTATTATGTTTGTTTATGCTATGGACCATTTGTTTAATGATGCAAAGATGAGTTGCATTCTTTTATGTTGCATTTGTTTAACTCTGCAAAGTTGTGTTACTTTGCCTGTCTCAAACACCTGATTGGTCTAATAAAGAACTGAATGGCCAATAACAAGGCAGGAGAAAGGACAGGCGGGGCTAGCAGGCAGAGAGCATAAATAGAAAGAAAAGAATGTGAGGGGAGGAGCAAAAAAGGAGAGGAGGACACAGGAGCCAGCCACTCAGTCATCCAGTCAGCCATGGAGAAAGAAAGGTATACAGAAATAGAAAAAGCTAAGAGCCCAGAGCTAAAAGGTAGTTGGTATAATTTAAGAAAAGCTGGCTAGAAATAAGCCAAGCTAAGGCTGGGAATTCATAAGAAAGAGTAAGCCTCCGTGTGATTTATTTGGGAGCTGGGTGGCACCCCCCACAAAAAATAAAGAGTAAAACAAAAGAAAACGAAAAACAAACCAACAACATATCTCACTCACACAGTTTAAACCAGTAAACCAGGCACCTGAGTTCTCAGACTAGAGACTTTTGGGAATTTCTTTTTTCCTCTGTCCCTCCACTTCACTCTTGTATGTAGCTTTACCTGGCCTCAGACTCATGGCAATCCTCCTGCTTCAGCCTTTCTAGTACTGGGATTGCAGGTTTGCATCCCAGCTCCCAGCTTTGACTTGTTGGTTTTTAAGTCATGCCCATGATTACAGCTTTGTCAGTTATTCATATTTATTTCTATTTGTTTTGCTTTGTATAGTTCCCAGTTATGATTTTAGGGACAATAAAGCTCATAGCTGTTGGATCTTCTTGGTGAACTCCTCCTTTTTATGAGATATTCTTTAAAATTAGTTTTGTCTTTAATTCAGTTTTGTTTGATATTAAGTTATTTTTGTTTTTATAGCATTTGCAGTCTTTTTCCATATATTCTAACTTGCTTTTCTTGTTTTAGGCATTTCTAATTCCATGTAGCTAGGATTTAAAATTTTCCTTTACTTCGTCTGAATATGGTTAAGAAGATTTATTTATTATTATGTGCATGAGTTTTGCTTGCAGATATGTGTCTGATGCCTGTGGGCAGTGGATGCGAGAGCATTGGATCCCCTGAAGCTGGCGTTACAAATGATTGTGAGCTGCCACATGGATGCTGAGAGCCAAACCTGGGACCTCTGCAAGAGCAACAAATGCTCTTAACTGCTAACCCATCTCTCTGGCCTCCTCATCTGAACACCTTTTATTTTTCCCAAGACAGGATTTCTCTGTGTAGCTCTGGCTGTCCTGGAACTCACTCTGTAGACCAGGCTAGCCTTGAGCTCCCAAGTGCTGGTATTAAAGGTGTGTACCACTACGACAGGCTATCTGAACACCTTTTAATAAGTAGGTTCAACCCACTTGCAACTATAAATAGGACCCTGTGTGCTATTATTCCCATCTTATTATATCTTTTCCATTTACCATGTTTTCCCTCCTCCCTTTTCTCCCCACAGTGCTGGGGACTGAATCCAGAGCCTTGCATATATCAAACGTTCTACCACTGAGCTATTGCCTCAGCCCTACCATGGTTTTGTTTTTAAGGAAGTTACAACAGTTGGATTTTTACTGTGAGTTATGTGTACAGATAACTGCAATTCAAATACCCCGTAATTAGCACGTGGCTTTTTATTATGGCCTCTTCGGGACAGCTCTTGGTGACCACCTCCTTAAAAGGTCTTCAGGTTCAAGAGTCAAACATGGCATATAGTGTATTTGTACCAAACCCAGGAGGTAACAGTTTGGCGTTTCCTTGTGTTCTTTTCAGAACCTTTGCTTTTTAAACTGCAGTCTTTCTGTCACCCTTTTTACCTACACCTTTATTGGAGATCAAAATCCAGTGTCTCATATATGCTAAGCAAGTGCTACCACTTAGCCACACGGCCCAGGTCTTCCTCCCTGTCTCCCAAACCCACACTCCCACATTTATTTACTTAACCTTGCAGCCTTTGTTCTTAGCTTGAAAGGATTTGAACCTCTTCTGCGAAGAATGATTAGGTAAGAAAGGACAGTTAGCAGTGGCATTTTACTGGGAAGCCTCTGAAGAGGAACCAGCCTTAATGACCCGAAGGAGTGAAAGACGGAGAGCCTTCAGCAGGCTCCCCTCAAATCCTGCCATGGTCATGAACCAGTACACACACTACTTAAACGCTCTATGCTCCAGTCTCTTTATCAGTATAGGATACAAGAGCAGCCCCTCATGGATTGCTGTTAGCAGGTGTCAAGACCAGATGGAGCTGGGCATGGGCATGGGCATGGTGTCGCATGCCTTTAATTCCAACATTTGGGAGACAGAGTTCTCGAAGCCAGCCTGGTCGACATTAATGAATTCTAGGATAGCCAGAGCCCCATAGTATGACCCTGTCTTCAAAAACAACAACAACAAAACCAACCAAACAAACAAAGGCTGTAGAATGACAGTTGGGATGTGCTTGCTAGTACTTCAAAGAACTCCTCCTCCTTCATAGGACTGAAATTGGCACTTTTCTGCTTGATACTTTTGTGAATACACATTAATAAAAACAGCAAAGGGGCACTGAGATAGACGGGCATACCTTTAAATAAAGGACTATTTATCTTTGTAATGATAGTTCAGAAACCATACCTTAGATGTAGCAGGCACAAAAAAGCATTTCTGAGTGAAAACTTTTACAATGTCTAGATTTTTGAAACGGGTGTAGGAATAAGGAACACACAAGCTAAAATCTCTATGGCTCTGTACTGTGGTGTGTCCCTGAGTAACAAGTGCAGGAATATAAACTTACAGATGCACTGCTCTAACACATAGGCATACACATGCCCTGGGTGATATCTGTGCTGGGAGGAGGTACTCAGAGCAGAGGCCTCTCCTCAAGAGCTGCTTACACTGTCATGGAAAAAGAAAAAAAGAGTCCTCTGGAGAAAATTTTTTTTACCATCATGAACTTAAACTTGGTCTCTATTTCAGGACCTCTTCTCTGAAAACAAACAAAACTGTCTTACCTGAGAAGAGAGCTAGTGGCATGGTGGACACAGGTGTTGTGTCTGCCTTTCAGGATGACTACACTTGTTCTTCCTCTGTGTGACAGTAGTACTTTATTCGAGCAGCAAGATTCTCCAGTTCATTTAGTGTTTTATCTTTTCATTCCCCATAGAACACTTATTTTGTAACAGTGAACATAATCTGATACATACTGTCAAGGTGGAACTTTCACTTTAGGACAGATCAGCCTAAATACCTTGCAGGGTATTTCTTAAAAAAACAAAACAAAACAGTATAATGATGATGCCTAATGATCTCACACAGCCGTCTTCAGAGCTGACATCACGGCTACAGGTCAAAAGTCTTTGGCAAGTGACTGATCAATCACACTACTGAAGTGTTCATTTTTTTTTTTTTACCAGTTAAACTTGGAATAAATCAACAGCAAAATAAAACAAGGAGAAAACCCAAGATCTGTTGAACAATGACTGTGCTTGGTCATGGCGAGGAGACTGAATTTGAGTCAGTCTACCTGGATTCTGAGAAAGCAGTCTCAGTTAAGAGTCTTTCGCTTTAAATCGACAGAGCTACCTTTATGGTTGTCTACAGTCTTTCTAGGGTTAATCTTCCACGATCATCAAGTCTCTGACATTGATTCCTTAGTTGATTCTCATGTGATAAAGTGAAATCTCTAACAATGCAAACTTGGCAACCAGTTCCACCTATACACACCAGGTCGGGTCTTTATCTCCTGTGCCCCACGTCATCGCAGTCCTTACATTAACAAACAGCTTTAGGTTCCCTAGCAGATACAAACTCAAAAGTTGCATGACATATTAAAAAGTCAAGGGAATCAGAAGAAAAATCATAACAGAAGAAATATGAGTAGACCCCAAGACATCCTCTTTGGTGAAACAATACAAGAACTCAGTAACAGAGGAAGGCAAGTTCGTATGTTAATTATACTAATTACTAATGCATATTAACTATTTTTTGTGAACATGTGTAAAAGATATATACAAAATTAGAACTTCACGGACAAATATAAAGTCCAGATATGTATTTGAGTGTTTCTGGTACTGGGAGTTGGAACATGGTATTTATCACATGCCCATGTGTTTCTCATTCTAGAGAAGGCACGACTCTGTTTACCCATACTGACTCCCATTGCATTATCTGTAAGTCCACGTAATCACAGAAATTAAAGATGCCTGAGTCCTGTTAGGGAACTGGATCCACCCCTTGCTTTTCTTATCAGACCAATCTTTCTGTTCTGAAAGACTGGATGAGGGGCTTTCATCATTTTCCCATTTGAAAGTCAAGTAGACTTTATCTCTTTGGATTCAAGGTCTAAGTTTGTCCCGTTTCTTCCTAATGTTTTAATGGAATTCCTATCTCAACTGTATTTATACAACCTTGCATATTTAACTATGATTTGCATTGTGGAAATTAATTTAGCTCAATAAACATGACTGTGCAAAGCAAAATTACTTAGAAAACGTTAGGTTTTCTTAATAAACATTATCCTTGTGCAAAAGCACTGGAACACTTTCTATTTAGCAGTAGTGATTATTTTCAGTGCCTGCAGGAGCCTTGGGGCGTTTTCCACATCTAACTTGTGGTGTTTCCTCAGGAAATGTGAAACTCACCTACTTCCACTTCTCTCTCCAGAGGACTCAGGATCTGCAGCTAGAGGGTCTTCTAACTAAAAATTCCTGACACCCATCGATGGCTTCACGAACTGAATGTTAGATTAGACATTGCCTGTTTGTCATTTGCATTGTAAAATATAGATCTCGATTTTCACAATATAAAATTATTTAATATACTATATAAATGACTATATACATTTATACTGAATGTGCCTTTTCAGACTATCTAGCCTCCTGTTCTCCATTCCTTATGAGATTGTGATATTAGTTCCTTTTGGGGGTAAAATATTTCTCTTGACAATTACTAAAACTAAAATCTAATATCTCAATTAATTACTATTTAGGATAAAGTCCAATAACCAAATTTGAGGGGAAAAATAAATAAAGACAGAAATAAATTATACTATTGAAAATTATATTGATGATTTAATGAATATTATAACTGAATATTTTCATATGATTAAGCCAAATTATTTATACTTTATAGTTGAAAACTAATACAGAGACATGTTTCTAAACGACCTGTCAAAGGCATCATGTAATGCATATTTCATATAGATCAATTATAGCAGCCAAACATATTGCTTTTATTGGTTAAAATAATATTTTGGGCTTTTGTTGTTATCAACTATATGGCCTACAAGTTATATCTTTATTTTCTACTCTTTCTTTGATATTAGATCTGGGAGTTCTTGATTTCCCAAATAAATTTTATCAGTTTCTACCTTGTTTGGCAACTTACCACTGAATCTATATAGTATCAAGTAAAAACTGCCCACTATAACAGATGATCCTCTGGCTCATGCCACAACACAAAGATTTGGTAGGAATATAAAGTGACCATTTCTGTCAGCAGTGCCAATTCCTGAAATGTGTTCATCTTTGCAGATGCTGGTACAGTGAAACTTCTGTGTACTCAGAAACTAGGAGGAGAAGTAGAAATGTGTACTGAAGCTTAGAGATAGTTTTAGAGTAGACAGGAAAGAGAACGGAACAAAAGCCAGGCCTGAAAACCAGGGCAAGGGACTTCATATAAAACATTGTGATGTCCTGCAGGCTCTGCTTGATAAGGCACAACAGCTGGAAATGGCATCATTGACACCAGAGAGGGGCCCGGTCCTACAGGCATCAGTATTCTGCATCAATGTGCTTTGCAATGGTGTTCAGCTGGATGTTGGAGGTTCCTTCATATATTGTACCTTAAACAAAGGGGAGAAAAAAGGACAATTAGGAATTCACCCACTGCCGAAAAGACCCTTAAAAGAGATGAGTGCTAAAGATACCAGCCCTGCATGTGCTCTCAGTAACAGGATTCGGTGTCCAAAGTAATTCTGACTAAGGTAACAATTTTCCATCTGATCTGTAGAGGACTAAAATCAGCTTTGAACAGCTGAGGATTTAGTTCTCAGAGCATCAGGGTAGAAGCCCAGCGGCTTCTCAGGACCTGGCCGCTTTCAGAACTGCTATTAACTCTCCTCCCTGCTGGTGGAGCACTGGAGCACTCAGCCATGATGAGGCAGCTGCCTTCTGAAACCAGAACACTCTCAGACTACAGGAACGGCAAATACTGACAATATTATCAATAGAAAAACGAAAACAGTGGCCTTTGTCACAGATTTCTTAAAAGGTCCACTGGGGCAATTTGAGAGTCAATTCGATGTTTTTAGAAATATAAATTCATTCTTCTGATGGGACGAAGAAGGAAGAAATCCAGCCATGCAAAAAAGTCAATAAATATACCACAGAGATTAAAAATGCTTTTACCTAAGTACTAGTAATACAGAATTGACACATACTATAGCCCAAACACCCACAGTGGCAAAAAAAAAACAAAAAACCAACAACAACAACAAAAAAAGAAAAAGTACTTACCAATCTTTGCATCTCGGAAGAATTTCTCCACAGGGTAATCTTTGGTGTAGCCGACTCCTCCCATCCACTCAATGCACTTACTTGTCGTTAGTCCAGCAACCTACCAAAGGCAAGTAGCAAATTACAGACTGGAAATCCACACACCAGTGCATGATAAGCCTGGGAGTGACAGTTTCAGGAGCACAGATTCACAGTGAACAAGTGCAAGGGCTACAGTTATTGCACAAGTCTCCACCCCATTTCTCTAAGATACCCTATTGAGTCACAGAACTTTCCTTTCTTTGAAAAAGAAATCTGACTTGCTCATATGCACATACTTGCTAACAGGGCATCATTTATGAACAAACATTTATTGAGGGAAGGAGAAGCATGACACCGCCCCTTCGGTCCTTGTGTTCGGGAACACAGATATTAAACCCAAGAGAGTAGAGAAGTGTGTCGGGAAAACTGTTGTGGTTTAGATGGTGAGCTGAGGAAACAGCTTGGCTGAGCCCTTAACACCAGGTAGGGGCATTACAAGTTGAGGAACAACATGTACAAGGGCACCAATGAGAGTAGGGGCCCACTGTTCTCAGGGACCAGAGATTTGGGTCAGGGTGAGAGGGGAGAAGGGACTAGAAGGGCACGCAGGCCTTGGAGTAGGGCAAGCAGTTTGACCACTGTTAATGGTTCCTCAAGGATGTCCAGATAGAGTCTAACCCCCAGAAACCAAATGTGCTATCTTACATGACAACAGAGGGCCTTTGCAGCTGGGACCAGGTTAAGGATTTGAGGTAAGAAAATTATCCCGAGTTATTGAGATGGAGCACGCAATCCCACCAGTGCTTCTAAAGGAGGAAGGATGCTGCAGGGCTAGTCACTGAAGGCAGTTTGGCCACAGCAACAAGAGGGAGTCAGAGAGAAACGGAGACCTCTGGAATGTGCTACATTGCTGGTCATGAAGAGAGATGAAAGAACTGTGAGCCAATGATGTGAGCAGCTCTTGGGAGCTGGAGCATTTTCCCCTGGAGCCTCTGGAAAGCCTTTATGCTAACAGCTTCACTTGATATCTGCAAGGCCCATTTTACACTTCTGACTTCCCAAAACAGCAGCTGATAGAACTGCTTATTTCAGGACACTAGTTTTTGGGAAATTTGCTTGCTATAGCATTGTGAGAAATTAATATTCTATTTATTGTGAGAAGTCACTGAAAAGTTCAAAGTGACATCATGGACACCAAAAAGACATCAAGATTGGACTAGGGACAGCAGTAGGGACCATGAAAGCAGGTGGGTGAGTTAGGTTAAGGAATGATGCAACCTGGACAGATAGGTGGCAGTGGCAGAGAGAGAGAGAGAGAGAGAGAGAGAGAGAGAGAGAGAGAGAGAGAGAGAGAGAGAAAGGGGTGAAGAAGGGGAGGGAGGGAAGGAGAAAGGAAGGGATGTGTGTGTGTGTGTGAGAGAGAGAGTGTGTGTCTGAAGTGTCTGGGGGTTAGGTTCTCTATAGACATCCTTGAGACACCATTAAAATAGTCAGACTGTTCATCCCCCTCCAAGGCCAGCCTGCCCTTCCAGTTTCTTTTCCCCTCTTACCTTGACCCCAGTTCATGGCAGTCTCTCCTTTTAGGAGTTGTAAGGGTTAGAGGAGCATTTGTCAGCATATGCAACCTGTAGCCCATGGGCTGTATGTACCATAGGAAAGCTATGAAAGCAGCCCAACACATGTTGAGATGAGAATGTTCAAAGGTTGCATACTCCTAAATAATCTTGACTCGGTGTCAAGACTGGGAGAGACCGCTCCATGATGTGGGCCAACTCTCCTGCCATAGTTCCACGTGTACACAGAGAACGGATATGTCCGAGGAGAAGGTATTGCGCATGTAGATCATCTTTTCCTGGTGTTTGAAATCTCATATGTTCCTCTCATGAACACATTTTCCATGGCACTCACTTTACTCCAACTTGAAACCATGGACCTGAGGCCACCACTCCGAGGAGGCCTCTATGCACTTGGGGTCGTGTGTTTTAACCCCATCTGGCCAGTCATGAAAACACTGAGACACCACAGAAGCAATACTTCTTTCCACAGCTGATTTACCCTTCCACTCTTCTACTGCAGGAAGCATAAAGCGAATATTTTCTTCCTTGGAGGATAACCTAAGCTCAATCAATATTCCCAAGTGAAAGACTAATAAGCTTATGATTAAAAATAAGGAGACTGAATAACTCTTTCTAGTTTACCTCTGATGCATAATACTTGGCCATAGACGCTTCTTTAATGAAGGGCCTTCCGGCTTCTAGGAGCCTGGCAGCATTGTATGTTAGTAACCGTGCAGCTTCCAGCTGGGTGGCCACCTGGGCCACTTGGTGTTGGAGCCCCTGTAACATTCAGACCCATGTTAGAAAACGACAACTTGCAAAACTCAGCTTACCTCTGACTGCCAGTAAGACACGCAATGCTCATAGACTCAAAATCCACCCCAAAGGAACCCAAGCACATTCCTTTTACATACCTCAAGTCTGCAATCGAAAGCTAAATAATACACTGCAGGTATTATTGTTGAATCTTTTTTGAAAAATTTCAAAGCTCATGTAATCCTGTGTGGTTTGTTAAGCTTTTAAATAATGTCATCAGAACGTTAGGTTTTAAAATCTTGACTCTCACATCTAATAATTACTTTTAACTGCTTATGATAAAAATCGAGCTTACATGAAGTCCCAATATAACAAAACAATCGAATATTATTTGCTTGATTGAATTAAGAAAATTTTGATTTTTGAGCATGGCCTCAACACATTAAGTTGTTAGCTGTAAATTAATAAAAGAATATCTGAAGCACCAATTTTCTCCCGTCAACTAATTTTACTGATGTGAGTCGATTCCAATGTTCAAGAACAGATAGGAGTGCCAGACGGTGGTGGCGCCTTTTATCCCAGCACTCGGGAGGCAGAGGCAGGTGGATGTCTGTAAGTTCGAGGCCAGCCTGGTCTACAAAGTGAGCTCCAAGACAGCCTGAGCTGTTACACAGAGAAACCCTGTCTCGGGAAAAAAAGAAAGAAAGAAGGAAGGAAGGAAGGATGGAAGGAAAGGAAGGAGAGGAAGGAAAGAAAAAGAAAGGATAGCAGTTATTCTACTTTAAAATCCTTTAATTTTAGTGTGTGCGTGTGTACGCATGTGTATAACGTGTGTGCATTTGCTCATGTGTGCCTGTGTGGGAGCAGAGAATGCTATTGTCTTCCTCTGTGGGTCTTTATTTTCAGAGACAGGAGTCTCACTGAACCTGGTGCTCATTCTCCTGACTGCTGGCTAGTAAGCCTCTGGGATGTGATGCCCCGTACTAGCACTGCCATTTCAGCCTCACTCAGCTTCTTTCTGCACTCAGGTTTCCAAGTCTGCCCAGCAAATACTTTAGCTATTAAGCCATATCCCTAGCTGCCATATATTTCATTTTTAAAGAATTACTTTTAAAAAGCATATTTAAAAGTTACTATCACCCTGAAACTTGATTCCGTGATGAGGTGGCACTAGGTGCCTACCAATGACTACCACAACTTAGTGAGAAAGTGAATGTCAACTGTGGTAGTGATAAACAGTCTGCCAAGCTGTGCTGGGGCATGGAGGGGCATACTTGTAATCCCAGTGTTTGGGAAGGAGAAACAAGAGGGAGTGCTGAAGAGCATGTTCAGCTTGGGCTATACACTGAGACCCTGTCTTAAGACAAAACAAACTCCAAAGACCCAAGTTTCTAAAAATATAGCTTCAATGCTTACTATAGACTGGGATGATTTTCATGTCCAATATCTAGCTATTCAAGCATTCACTGTATGCTAGTTCTGTGTTGTATGACGGGAGGCACCACATTGAACTTACAGCCAGAATTCCTTGTCCTCATGATTTGAGTCTAAGAATAGTCAACTAATAATTTCAGTAATATGTGAGGATTAAGTCATTCTCAATTAAAGCAAGTACTTAATAATCTCATTAATGAAAAGTCTTTCCTAAAGGAAAGAAGTGAAAACTAGGGGGGACTGGCTTATAAATATCTAATAGACTCTTTTCTTTCTGTGATACTTGATATTTACACTATTTTGATATGCACAAAGCCTATCATAGATATGTAAGTTATGAAGCATCACAATAAATGGGATACCTGTAAACTTATGCAAAAAGTATCTCCCTGCTATGACATGCCATCCTTTTCTGAGTTCTGGGCATTGAACTCAGGGCCTTATGCTACATACTAGGCAGGCACTCTATCATCAAGCCACACCCCCAGCCTACGATGACATCTTTTTTTGAGGAAAATTAATTTGGTAATCAAATTCTTCTTTTGAGACAATTTTTGGCATATATCCTGCCTGCTGGCTGGTTTCCTCCTTGCTATGTACCTGAGGCTGGTCCTCAACTCAGGGCAATCGTCCTGCCTTCGCCTTCCTCATGCTAGTATCATAGGCATGTGCCACTGCACTTGGAAAATTTACTAATTCTTTCCCTTTACAACTAGTCTCCTTTTTATGTTTCACTTATGAAATCCTTTCTTACTTTAATGTCATAAACATAGTCCCCCACTTCCTTTCTGAAAATTTAAATTTGCTTTTTACAGGATTTCTTTGATGTATCTGAACTCTTCTGCTATAGGAAGCAAAGATAATTTCTTTTTTTTCCCCACATGGAGAGAGTAGTCTCCCTTTGTGGCCTATGAAGTTGCTTCTACCATGTATCAGTCTGCACACATGCATGTCTGTTGCTGGCCTTTCTGTCTTTGTGTATTAGTCAATTTTCTATTAGTCAATTTTCCTGTTTTATATTTATGTCACTGTTTTTTTAAAAAGATTTATTTATTTATTATGTATACAACGTTCTGCCTCTATGTATGCCTGCACCCCAGAAGAGGGCGCTAGATCTCATTACAGATGGTTGTGAGCCACCATATGGTTGCTGGGAATCGAACTCAGGACCTCTGGAAGAGCAGCCAGTGCTCTTAACCACTGAGCCATCTCTCCAGCCCTATGTTACTGTTCTATAGGTTCTGATGTAGAATTCTGATGTTCTGATTATAATCATTTTTGCAAAATACCTTTGGGTCGATTAAGCTAGTCACCATAGTGTTTATTCAATGACCACATGAGGTACCATGGGAGGCAGAAAGGTAACAGAGGTATGCCTCCTGCCTTGAAAACCATCTCCCCTTCTTCCCCCCAAAAACCTCCTGATTGCTAGATATAGGTCCCCTGAGTGCACAGTAAACACAAGGCATTGCATGGATGGAAGACATGCTCGAATCTATGCCGAAGAGTCAACTGAGAGACATAATGGTGAACTGCCTAAGCCTATCCTTAAAGCTCTGGAGCCTAGAGATGACAAGGATGCCAGTGGTGCATCTGATGTGGGATGCCCCTCTGTATGCTAGGAATAGTTTTTATTACCATTGGTTATTAAAGAAGCTGTTTCGGCCAATGGCTTAGTAGAGTAAAGCCATGCAGGAAATCTGAACAGAGATATATAGAGAAAGCAGAGTCAGGGAGACGCCATGTAGGTGCTGAAGGAGAAAGACGCCAGCCACCAACCAGAACCTTACCTGAAGGCCACAGTCTTGTGGCGATACACAGATTAATAGAAATGGGTTAATTTAAGATGTAAGAGTTAGCTAAAAATATGCTTAAACTATTGGCCAAACAGTGTTATAATTAATATAGTTTCTGTGTGACTATTCAGGTCTGAGAGGCCGGGAAACAAATGAGTAGTCTTTGCCTACACACATCCAGGTGAAAAACAAGTCATTTTGGTGAGAAGAAAGTCAGATATTACCCTACTGACTCTCACCAAAGCTTATATAGTTAATGATCACACCCCCCCCCCTTTGAGACAGCCCTGGCTGTCCTGGAACTCACTATGTAGACCAGACTCAAAGAGATCTGTGTGCTCTGCTTCCTGAGTGCTGGGATTAAAGGCATGTACCACCATGCCCAGCATGATCAAATTTCTTTTCTCTTTTTCTTTTTTTTCCCCGAGACAGGGTTTCTCTGTGTCCTTGGATGCCCTGGAACTAACTCTGCAGACCAGGCTGGCCTTGAACTCACACATCTGTTTGCCTCTGCCCCGCAAGTGCTGGGATTAAAGACACGTGCCACCACTGCCCCAGCAATCAAATTTTTAACATCAAATTCCTGCCTTAAACAAAAAATCATACACCCCAATGGTTTTTAAAAATGCTTCCACTGTTAAACGTAGTAGTTTACCTGACCCCTAGTACATATAAAGAAACACTGACTCCTAGCTAACAGGGAAAATCAAAAGCCCCCTTTAACCTGTCTCACTGTTCGCCCTTCTTGCTGCCATCTGGAGCCCATCTCTGTCTCTATCTTGAGACAGTGTGCTATACTGAAATGGAAAGTAGACTAGAAGCCACGACAAAACATCACAGCAGCTACACAACTTTGGGAACCCATCTTCTATGTGTCCCAGTTTCTCTAGTGTAGGATGGGGGTGGTTGTAGGCGCTATAGCCAGTACAGGGCAAACAGTCCTAATCTGAAAATCTGAAATCCAAAATGCTTCCACATCTAAAGCCTTTTGAGTATCTAGATTGTGTCACAAGTAGAAAGTTCAACCCATGATATTTTGCTTCCTATATAAAATTATTAAAAGCATTGTATAAAATTACCTCAAAGCTACATACAGGGTATATATGGAATATAAATAAATTTTGTTTAGATTTGCCTCACATTCCCAGGATATCTTACCATGTCCACAAAAATGTCCAAAAAATTTCAGATAAAGTCATTTGAGCCTATATGTGGAAGAGCCAGGATGTGAACTCAAGAGATGGCAGACTTTTGAGGTGGTGAGGAGACAGCTCTCCAGTGCCCACCACGGCATCCTGGACATACAGCAGCCGCCCCAAGGACTATGGTTCTGCCCTTGGAAAAGATTAAGGTGACCACAAGTGTATACTATGAGACCTATTTCTCTTCCCAAGTCCTTGTGGGGGACTCCTCCATGGCTTTCAACACAGAAAGAGGGAAAGCCCAAGAATAAAACAGAAAGAGTTTAATTATATACACCTGAAAATCAAATACTCGTTTGCCAAACTGAATCCTTTCTTTAATGTATGGAATGGTGTAGTCAAAACATCCTTGGGCCAGTCCTAGCATCTGTTAAAAAGAGAGAGAGAGAGAAAAAAAACAAAAAACAAAAGATCAACATGTATTTTGTTACAAGTTTATGCCTTTAGTTACCCAAGTTGCAATTCCTTTCAAGAGCAAGGGAAGAAGGGGGAATGCAGAGTGGGGTGTGTTGGGTATTCCCTGTATACCTTTACCCACTGCATCTGACCATCTGCAGACAGGATGGACTGATTTCATAAATGGAGGAGTGGGTGTATTTAATTCTAGCACAGAGGCAAATCTTTGCTACAGCTATGTTGATATAACCAGGATACTGCTCCAAAGTCCTCTCTACTAGGCATAACGTGAGCTCTCAGAGCTAAGACCAGAACTGACCCAAGACTCTAGACCGCAGACTGTTTCTCCAGTCCTCAAAGCCAAATGTGGAATGTCACTTCTCTTCTTCTTCTTCTTCTTTTGTTTTGTTTTTGTTTTGCTTTCTTAAGTCCAGAGAGGGAAAATCCAGGGTGTGGACAAGCACTCTACCACTGAGTGGGCGGAAGGGGGATGAAGGAGTGTGGCCAAAACATCAGCATTTCAAAAAGCTCCATGGGTGACTTAACTGGGGTTCAGACAACTCATGAAAGAATCTGATAAAAAACATTAATTTACACACTCAAAAAACAAGTCAGGATGGGGTAACAATTTTAGCTGAACTGTCTCATTGCTAACCAATTTCCATATCTATTGAACGATCCAAGCTTAAAAATGGTTTCTAAACTTCAACATTAGGTAGCTAGTAAATCACTATCTAATTATGTCAAACTATGTAGGTTTTTAAAAAAAGAAAAAAAATCAATAGTTAAAGCTTTGGGGGGAAATGCTCACAAACATCAATATTTCATTAGTGTTCATTCACATTTTCTTTTAGGTTTTATTTAGTATTCTTTGGAGAACAGAAGATCATATCTAAAATTAAGGGGCCAAGGCCGCCATAAATCCCAAATTAAAACAAGGCAGCAAGCTTTGGGTGGTTAGAGATGATGTCACCTTCCACACGTCTCTATGGATGGGAAGATTGATTTCGATTTTTAAATATTTTTCAGCTTTGTCTGCAGGTTTGTCTGTGCAACATGTGCAGAACAGAGCACTGGATCCCCTGGGGCTGGAGTAACAGCTGGTTGTGAGCCTTCACGTGTGTGCTGGGAATCAAACCTTGGTTCTGCAGAGGAGCAGCCGCTGATTTTGTTTTTTTAGATAGGTTTGCTGTGTACCCAGGCTGGCCTTGAACTTGCCATCTCTATCCTCAAGCTCTCACCCCTCTGCCTCAAACCTTGAGAGAGCTGGGGTCGCAGGCATGTGCCAACATCTCTGCCTTACCTTGTGCCAACATCACTGACATACCCACTGAAATTATCAACTCTGAGTGAAATATGCATTTCTATCTTGGCAATATGTTTCCATTTTTAAAAGTAAAGAAATAAATTCTCTGCAACTACAGAGTTTTGAGGACAGGGACTCCAGTTCACTGTACACATACCTTTTCCTCTGCAAGCACCCACTGAGACACGTTATGCACCTGCTCTTAACATTTCACTGGGTTATAAGATATTGTAGGGTAATTGGAGTGAAGCTCATATGATAGACTTCATGGCCAGAACATCTATCTTATGTGTATGTCTAGGAACCATGAGGAGCTTTAATGCTGTTTCTGATGAAGTTTCATAACACGAAAACCTTTAAAAGCACGGGGTATGCCAGTACGCTTTCTAGCTTTGTTAGAAACCAAAGTTCAATCTTGATCTAAGAATAGTTTGTTAGGTTAGGGCATAGTTTAGAGGTAGAGCAGACTGTTAGTATGTTTGGGGTCCTGGATTTAATCCTCAGCAACTACCCCCACCATAAAAAAAGAACCAGTTTGTTAATGAAGTTAAGAACAGCAGAAAAATGTGGAGGAATAATAATTCAACATTCAACTATTTCAACAGCTAACAGATATAATTATATCAAAATCTAAAAGCTGTAAATTAGTAATCTTAGTGACTGATTAAAAACAAATACCTCAATACTGATGAGTCCAGGAAGGGCTTAGGGGGCCCCAACTTTCACTGTTGAACAACCAGCAACTGACGGGTTTTGGTGGGGGTGAGTCATTGCCTTCAGTTGTGTACCCACCAACAACCCCAGTAGGCTCCAGTGCATAGCCCCAACCCAAAGCTCACATAGATGGCCCTGGAAATGGATTGCTAAACAAAACTTGTGGTCATGAATCCTGAATCTGGTAGGATGAAGGGATGGTGATACATATGTGTGTGTGAGTGTATGATATGATATAATATACATTAAGGGTTATATATACATGACTAGGGTTATATATACATGTGTGCATGTATATGTATGGAACCTCACATAACAGACTATATATCTTTATATAATAAAATGATTGTTCTTAATTTTAAAAATTTCTAAAAGAATAAATTTCAGGTTTTGAAAAGTTAACTGAAAAATAATGCCATATTTAATATGTAATATACTTGGAAGTTACTGGTCTAGGTAATAGATAATACTGTGATGGTCTCAAAGTAGAAAACAGCTATCACTAAGCCACTGTTTGTTCTTCTGGACATAATCTACCAAAGTACAATTTGAGAGAAATCATCTGAACCCATTCCTTTTCCTCATGTAAGGGCAGGGTGCCACCTTGTGTTTACGAGCTTCCAGATATTGCTCTTATTGCAGTTTTTTTTTTTTAAAAAAAAGCTTTAAATGGCTCGAAATGTGAAAGAGCTAAGATGTGACTTACCTGTGCAGCAATTCCTATTCTACCTTCATTAAGACTTCCTATGGCATACTTATAACCATGTCCAATTTTTCCCAAAATACTGGTTTCTGGAACCTGAAAATACAAATGTATACTTACTTCTAAATTTATATTTACATGATTTGTTTTGATTCTAAATATACATAACATGAAAATACACATACACACACTCGAATGTACGTCTACCCCATACTTGTGTGATCATACTCTATCACAGTATTGAGTAAGCGTCAATGAGAGAAGCTGCACAGATGGCTCAGTGGTTGGGAGTGTGTTTTTCCAAAGGACCTGAATTCAACTCCTAGCACTCAACATGATGGTTCATAACCATCCTCATCTCCAGTTTCAGGGGGCCTGACATTCTGAAGGCACCAGGCACCCATGTGGTACACATACATATACCCAGGAAAAACACTTACACAAAGAAAATAAAATAAAATCTAACACAATTAAGAAAAAATACTGCCAAAATTCCAGTTTGAGTGCCAGCTGACTTCAGTGTCTCCTCACTATTTTCCTCAAGTCTGTGTTGCTCACTCTTACAAACTCCTGAGCCAAAGCACAATCTACTTAGTGAATGAATGAATTTAGAAAAAGGCAATTGGTCAATAACATAAATGGATAACAATTTACCTTCAATTCCTATTTGTATGTTAATACTGTTGAGATAATTATTTAGAAACTTCAAAAAATGTGAAGTATTTTCAAAGGCAAGAGTAAGAAACTGTTCTGTTGAAACAATTCATTTTCAGAAAAGTCTGCTGAGGTGTGTGTGTGCGTGCATGCATGTGTGTGTGTGTGTTTCTGTGAGTGCACATGTGTGAGTGTACACAGTATCCTGCTCAGTAGGAGAGGGGAAAGGAAGACAAAAAACTATAATATTTCTTCATAATATAAAAAATTAATACTAGAAGTGGAGAGATGGGTCAGTGGTTCAGAGGATTTGTCTATAATTCCGGTTCCTACACTCTCTTCTGGCCTCCCAGGGTCAGATACTCTCTCTCTCTCTCTCTCTCTCTCTCTCTCTCTCTCTCTCTCTCTCTCGCATGCATGCGAACACACAAAACAGCATTCATAAAGCAAAAGGGTAAGGGAAAGTAGAAGAAAGAAGGAGTGAGGCCCAAAGACATCTGTAAAGACATCTCAGCACTTCCATACACATGTGCAGTGGAACATCTGTGACGCCCCACCCTGCCCAAGGTGGGCTCTAGCTCAGCTTCAGCATCCTGGAGATCTTTTGTAGAGTGCTGCCTGCCTACATTCCACTCTCACTGAGCAACATCCCCATCTTGTGGCCACTGGTGTACTGACCTCAGAATTCCTTCTCCAAGCAGTGTTTGGTTCACAAGTGCCAAGCGTAAAAAGTGTAAATGTTTCAGAAGTGTGTATGTTGTAAGGACAATAAGTGAGGTTAACTTCTGGCATTTGATTTCTAGGTGAGAGGCTGGACAGAAAAGTTTCCACTCTGGGCCTCAACTCTTGTGAAAAATGCCCTTGGTCAGGGGGCTTAACTGCTGGCCAGTTCCACCAAGGACTCTCCTGTGCACACACGCTTACACCACTTGCTGTTTTGACATTTCTCTTGTATACTTCCAATAGTCCTATAGAAGGCTTATTTCTCATCAGTCTTTTACTGAACATTCTAGAATATTCTGGAATACCTACCTTGACGTTTTCAAATGTTAACTGGCAGGTGGAAGAAGCTCTGATACCCATCTTGTTTTCCTTTTTTCCTACATGGAAACCTTCTGTGTCTCGGTCTACTAAGAAGCAGGTGATGCCTTTGTATCCCTGGAAAGATTTCAAATGTGTTTATCACTTAGACTTTTGTTTGGCTCCCAACTGTCTGCAACTCTAGTTTCATGGGACCCGGTTCCCTCTCCTGGCTTTCATGAGCATCAGACATGCATGTGGCTCACAAACGTACACACAGGCAAAACACTCATACATGTAAAAAAGTAAAAACTAAATTAAAATTAAAAAAACATAAAAGAGTTCAAAGTACAATGAAAGTTACAGGGCTGGAGAGATGGCTCAGCTGGGAAAGTGCTGCTGGGCCAACATGAGGATGTAGGTTTGATCCGAAGCACCCATGTAAAGAGCTGAGCATGGTGGCATGTGCCTGTAACACCCATGCTACAGAGGCAGAGGCGGGTGAATCCCTGGGGCTTGCTGGCCAGTCAGCCAAGCTCTATCAATGAGACCTAGGTGCTAACGCCTCACAAAGAGCTGTTGGGGGTTGGGGGGACTGGAGAGAGGATTCAGTAATTAAGAGCACATACTGCTCTCATAGAGGACTCAAGTTTGGTTTCCCGCACTACACGGGGCGACTCACAACCACCTGCAACTCCAGCTGCAGTGGATCTGATATCTTCTGGACTACATGGGCACCCATACCTATGTGTACATACCCTACACAGACAAGCACATATACATATAGCTAAAAATTCATTTGAAAAATCAATCTTTAAGACAAAGGTGGCCAGTTCCTGAGAAACAGTGTCGGAGGTTCCCTCACAGTTGTGCCCACATCTACACAAGTACACACATGTACAAAAAGGAAAGAAAGCTAACATGGACCTTAGTAATAAAGACTGAAGGACTCTGAATTGCAATATGTATGTACAAAACCAGAATAATCGGGGAACATTAGTTACTAAATCAAGAACCTTATGCCAGACATGGTGGTGCACCCTTTAAGTGCTCCTCAGCACTTGGGAAGCTGAGGCCAGCAGGCCTCTGTGAGTTCGAGGCCAGCCTGGTCTGTATATCAAGTTCTAGGACAGCCAAGGCTACCCAGAGAGGAGCCTTACTACTATCTTCTACTTTTCCAGAAACCACATAGGTGTTAAAATTATTTTTATAATAAGTATATGATCATGAGACTACCATGTTTTAAATTCAATATTCTTAAACAAATCAGAAGACAAAATAAAACATATTTACCATTTTGCTGTATGATTTTCTTCTATCTGAATAAAATACTCTTAAAGTAACATTCTTCAAAGTAAGTGTATTTTACAATTATTACACAGGAAAACTTCATTATTACACAGGAAAACTGAAGCTCTACTCAGTTAAAGACTAGGATATTAGGAATAAGTAATAGTGGTATTCTATGTAATTAATAAGTTTGTCAACAATGGCTATTTTAGATGAGTAAGAGTGAAAAAAATGGTCAATTCAACTCTCACAAAACAAGGAAATAAAGTCTAATCCTAAAAAGGGACCGGAAGAAGGAAAAGAGAAAAGGTGAGAAGAGGGAAGAAAGACATTTTTCTTTAAACTTACAGAGGCAGGGTCTACATTTGCGAAAACCAGGAAGATCTCTGCATGTTCAGCATTGCTAATCCACATCTTTGACCCATTGATGATGTAGTCATTTCCATTTTTCTCAGCTCTTGTTTTCAAAGAAAAAGGGTCACTACCAGCTCCAGCTTCAGAAAGGCAGAAGCTCCCCATCTACACATGTGAGGGGGAAAATTAATTGTACTTATTCTTTGCATAACAAGTCATAGGAGAAAATAGACATCGTGGCTTGTTTGTGTTTTGTCTTTCGAGACAGGGTTTCTCTGTGTAACTCACACTGTAGACCAGGCTGGACTTGAACTCAGAGATCCACCTGCTTCTGCCTTCTAAGTGCTGGGATTAAAATTGTGTACTGCCAATGCCCAGCTTTAAAAATGGACATTTGTAAGTCAAATCTTTAGTTACTTTTCAAAAAAAAATCTATATTTAGGCTGGATATTGTGGCACATGCCTTTAATCACAACACTCAGAATGCAAAGGCAGGCAGATCTCTGTGAGTTTGAGGTCAGCCTGGTCTATATAGTAAGTTCCAGACCAGCCAAGGTTACAAGAAAGACCCTGTATTTAAAAAGTCTATATTTATCAAAATAGAATTGTGATTATTATCTTTTTCAAAAGCACCTTACTATTTATCTAAGGTAAAGTAAGGATTTAGGAATACATTGCTGTGGAGCATTTCCTAGTCTGTCTTCATTAAGACTTTCCATGGCACACTTAGAACCACGGCCATCTCAGAACTCAGGAAGATGATGGAGGAAGATCAATGTAATTTTGAAGCTAGAAAAAACCAAAATAACACATGCTTAACTTTATTCAATTCTAGTAGAAAGTGGTACTGGCTGGTTTTGTGTGTCAACTTGACACAAGCTAGAGTCATCAGAGAGGAAGGAACCTCAGTTGAGACAATGCCGCCATGATCCAGCTGTAAGGCATTTTCTCAATTAGTGGTCAGTGGGGGAGGACCCAGGCCATAGTGGGTGGGTCCTCCCCATTCCTGGGCTGGTGGTTCTAGGTTTCTATAAGAAAGCAGGCTGAGCAAGCAAGAGGAAGCAAGTCAGTAAGCAGCTCCCCTCAATGGCCTCTGCATCAGCTTCAGTGTCCTGCCTTGTCTGAGTTCCTGTCCTGACTTCCTTCAGTGATGAAGAGCAGTTCTGAAGTGTACGCCAAACAAACCCTTTCCTCCTCTGCTTGCATTTTGGTCATGGTGTTTCATCGCAGCAGCAATAGAAACCCTAACTGAGACAAAAGTGATCTCAACAAAGGGACTGGGAAGTGAATTGACACAGAAGTACTGATATCTTCTGACACAGGATCTCATTCTCCATCCCAGCCTGGTCTGGTCTCAAACCCCAGCCTCTTGAGTACTAGATTACAAACATGCACTGCCATGCCTGGCTGAAAGGAATCATCTGATGATTATTTCCTAAATTTCCACATGACAAATGAGAATGTATTTCTCTGGTAGCAGCAATTTATCGAGCATTGCTTGGTTGATTGATGGTGCTGCATTGTGGTCTTGGATAATTAAAGTCAATATTGCAGTTACTTTTCTCCCCAAAATATTGTAAATGTAGACTCAGTCCATTTCAGCAAGTCATTTCAACTCACTTTTTCTGTAGCCAGTTTAGGAAAATAGGTAGCCTTCTGTTCTTCTGTACCAAGTTTTCTAAGCATGTTGTTAACTATTGTGTTCTGGATGTCACAAATGAGAGCCACAGATGCATCCACTTTGGCTAGCTCCTCTATCACTATGACAGTGCTGAAAAAGGAAGCTTCTGTTCCTCCATATTTTGCATCAATTCCAATGCCCATCAGCTAAAGCAATGACAGAGGAGAAACATGAGACAGGTCAGGAAAGCTGTTTATACTGGGAAACTTCTTACAAGTAAAAATTTAAAAATAAATTGTAAACACATAAATGACCTGGGGCCCCTTATGTGAGGCAAGCACTTCATCACCTCCCAAGCTATAGCCACAGCCCATCACACATATTCTGAATTTTAAACTTTTATGGATATTTTAATTTGATATAGCTATTTTGCTATAAACAATGGTTTATTAAAAACACTAGTTTTTTGTTTGCTTTTTTTTTGAGAAGGATGAAGTTCATGCTAGAGGTGCTTCCCCACCCCCACTTTGGGCTTGTGATGACAAAAAAAAGACACAAAATACCTTGAAGCATAAAAGAATGGGATAAGGAAATTAAGAAATGCACGAGATGTCTCGGTATTTCAATACAGGCTCCTGTATACTGATTTGATGTAACAAGCAAATGCATGAGAGTAACCAGCTCCCAGTGGACATGTCTATAGCTCTCGTCAACATAGTGTCTTCTAAGCAGGCCTTTCTACATGACCTTGACCTTTTCAGTACGAACAATGGCTACATGATCATCCATAAGGGGCCACTTCAGCAAGTTCAAGATGGTAAGCAGACAACATTTGGTAGTGTTTGAGTGACACACCCAAGAACTCATAGGTGCTGATACACAGACTAAATGTTGGCCAAGGCTTCCCAATAGGTGGCCATTTGATCTTAATGTCTAAGTCTGGGACATGGAATGTCCTTAGTGCTGCTCTAGGTTTAATTGTCCTTACTTTAGGAAAGGAACATGACATATACAAGTGGCTCAAGACCCACATCTGGTAGCAGAAGGGGTGATGTTCCCTTTCTCTCTCAGTTCTCTTAGAACAGCACAGCTAAGTTAGGGCTAAGGCTATATGTTTCATTAGGCTGATGCTGTAGCTGACATGAAGGCAGAACCACAGAGGACGAAAAGTGCAGTGTGAGAGAACCGAAAGAGATTTCCCCGTGTGAGCAATTGTTAGCACTACTACTCCTCTGTAAAAGTCACCAGTCCTCTTTAACTGGAAATATGTAGCCGGTAACTAACACTGGACTACAGAGTTAGGAGGCAGGTGAGCTACAGTAAGAGCACTTTACGGAGGTGGGACAGTGAGCGCACATGGCCATGAATATAGATAAGAATTACTAGGGCAGGAGAGCCATTTTCAAGCTGTGACACCGCCAAAGGACCCCCCACAGAAGCTGGGGGTGGAGATGGAGTCTGTCAGTGATGGCAGCAGAACTGAGCTGGAAGATAAACCCCACTAGGCTTCTCTCTGTGTGTAACTAGTGTGTCTCCACATAGGATTCCATTTTCCTAAGTGTTTCATTGATAACAGAAAGTTAGGAAAATCATCAAAAGCTGATCCCATTAAAACAAGAAGAAATAAAATTATAAGGCTAAAAAAATTTATGGCCAAAAGTCACTTTTCAATAAGGTGACAGACAAGACAAGGAAGGTGGTGCTGAATAGCAGTGACTAGTTCTGGCACATCCTAAGTATTAAAAATTCCATTTGCACCTAGAGAAGGGAGACACCAGGAATGAGTATGGTGATTGTTTTGTTTTTTCGAGACAGACTTTCTCTGTGTAACAGCTCTGGCTGTCCTGGAACTTGCTCTGTAGACCAGGCTGGCCTTGAATTTAGAGAGATCCAGCTGCCTCTGCCTCCTGAGTGCTGTGATTAAAAGCATGTGCCACCACAGCCCGGCTCAGTATGGTGACTTTTAAGATGTTCTTCCATGGAGTTCCCACACTGATAACACCCTACTCACAGCCAGATTAATTCTACTTTAATCTATTTTATATGCCGTACTCTTATAAAAGGGCTATATGAATTACAAAGCTGGAAATCTGGTTAATGTGGAACTCAAATATCAAGTTTAAGATTTAACATTGCTCTGCTTTAAGATTGCGACACACACAAGAAACCATGCACAGTGTCTATAATGTGTATTGTTTGACAGAACTAGCCAGTTCTTTGTTGCAGCTGCCCTGCGCACTGTGGGATGTTGAGTTACTAGTGTCCCACATCTCTACTCCACCAGATGCTAGTGGAGTTCTTTAAAAGCATTTACAATTTAAACTATCATTTCAGTTAAAAATCTTTAACTATATAAAATCAACTAAGACCTTAACTGAAAAGAACCATAGATAATTTTGTCTAGGAGTGAGGAATGCACTTTGCTCTTTATAACTTCTCAGTTGAAAAGTCTGTATATATTTTAAAACATAAAATATATTTAAAACTAGTTAGCCAACACAAAATGTAGTCCATGTTATTTGTGTGCTTTTGGTTTTATATAGGTAATTTTTGTCTTTTTTTTTTTGAGGGAAAGAACATGAAGTTGGGTGGGTAGGGAGGTGGGAGAAGACCTGGTAGGGGGAGGGAAAAGAATATGATAAAAATATATCATATGAAAAAATTCAAATAAAAAGTTTGAAACAAGAATTATGAAACATATACCCCTTGTTGAAATAATCCTTGTATCACCGATTTCTCCATTTTTGAATTTTCATCCATAGTTGAAACCAAAGGAGCAATTTGTTCCTGTGCAAATTTTTTAACTGTGAAGGAAAAAGAATTGCTACTAAGTCTATGCTTAAGTAGATAAGATGGATATCTTTAAGAAAGAAATAGTTCATTAACAGTTTTTGATAAACTTCTACTTTTTAACCAATAAATTAAAATACACATGACTATTTTAGTCTTTCAAAATAGAAACTACAACTTCCTTCTTTAAATACAGAAAAAAGAAGTTCCCTAATCCCCTTCGGAGCAAAAATTATAAACAATATGGAAGGTATAAAATAAAAAGAGAAAGCCTTATTCTCCTATCCTGGAGTTTTAGTTCATTTCCCCAAAGGAAACTGATTTAAACTCATCTACTCCTTCGGAAAGGGTCTCTTGAGTCTTCTGTCCATCTCTGCCCAGGTACTCTACCTATCACTTTATTCTTTTACACAAAGCAACCGTAAGACACACATTCAACCTCCTCTCTGCTTTCCTTCTCCTTCTCTTACTCTTTTTATTATTATATTTTTTGAGACAGAATTTCACTGTGTAGTTCTCGTTGGTCTGAAACTCCCTATGAGACCAGACTGGTCTTAAACTCACAAAGATGCTAGTTTCTGGCTTTGGAATGCTGGGATTAAAGGCGTGCACCACCATGCCAGGCATCGATTGTCTCCCTACTCACACCTTGGCTGTCTTCCTCCACCAGCACATCCCATCTAACGTGGACCTATCTACCACCTAACGTGGCCACACACAGGAAGGTTTCTCTCCCTCAGTACTAAAAATGCTCTGGGGCAGGGAGGGCGGGCAAGCCCTCATTGTGGAGATGCTTGCCCTGTGCATTGTGGGATGGTTAGCATCATGTCCTCCCTCCAAGGCTTAATAAGAGACTGGAAGGAAGTAGCTTCCGGAAAGAACTGGAGAATCAGGGAACAGAAATGGGGAAGCCTTAAGTTGTAACCTAGCCTTTTACTCTGCTGCTGTTTTTATATTACTGTGCACTACCTTTTATCAAAAAATTATATGAAAAACTTCATTCTCATGACTCTAAATCCAGCTTATTTGGAGGCTGAGACAAGGTTACTTGAGCCCAGGGGTTTGACAGCAGCACAGACAACACAGCAAGATCCCATCTCAAAGATAAACAAAACAAATTCCCTTCAAGTCCCCCAAACAGAGCAACGACAATGCAGATCGACATATCTTCCAGGTAGTCCTGTATGGTTTCACACAGTAGGCCCAGCTCCAAACCAGAGGGGTAGCAGGATGAAGCTGGAAAATTTACTGACCTGCTTCTTTCATCATCATTTCCTCATCAGTAAGGGTCTGTAGAGGTGCGAAGGGTGGTGCATGATTCGTTACACCAAGCAGAGCTTCTGGCTGTGAGGATTTTAGGACACGAGGAGGGCTTTTCCAAGAAGACAAGCAAGCTGGGAAGTTTCTTCTTAGCTTTAGGAACAGCCCCGATTGAAGAAGGGACATACACATAGAAGGAAGCAATTTTAACATTAGTTTCTTCGGGAGTAACTTTATCATGCATTCTTAAGATTTACTTATATGTATGTATGTATGTTTCTATCTGTGTGAGTTTATTTATACCACTTCTGTGCCAGTGCAAGTCAAAGAGGGCATTGGGGCCCCTGGACCGAGAGACTTAGATGGTTATGATGGTTATGATATAGGTGCTGGGAACCACTCCTGGGTCCTCTGCAAGAACCATGAGCATTCCCAACCACTGGGCCATCATTGCTCCAGTCCCATCACTTATTTTTATATCCCATAGCTATATTCCAAAATAAGAGAGCTTAATTTAGTACATTTTAAAACTGTCTTTTAAGCACCAATTAGTTGACTATTGTATGGTATCTCCTTTATCCAGTAAGGAGCTACTCTAAATAAGTTCTTTAATTAAAGATTATTTTTATGACAAAAAAGGGTATCAAAACCCACTACAGATGGTTGTGAGCTAACATGTAGTTGCTGCGAATCAAACGCAGGACTTCTAGAAGAGCAGCCAGTGCTTTCAACCGCTGAGCCATGTCTCCAGTCTCCTGTCATAAAGGCATACATGCAGATAGAGCACACATACACATAAAATAAACAAAATCTTTAAAAAATAAAGATTTATTTTTATTTTTAACTCTGTGTATGTGTGGTCTGTGTGTAGGTATGCGTACATGAGGACCAGTGCCCACAAAGGACAGAGGCAGCTGATCCTCTAGAGCTGGAGTTACAGGCAGCTGTGAGCCTGAAAAAGCAAAGCAGCTCTCTGTCTGTCTCTCTTCCTCCCTTCCCCTCCCCAGGGTCTCTATGTATAGCTCCAGCTGCCCTGGAACTCTATGCAGATCAGACTGGCCTCAAAACTCACAGAGATCCCCCTACCTCTACCTCCTGGGATGAAAGGTGTGTTCCACTACACCAAGCTTCCAATACCTGTTCTTAATACTGAACCATCTCTGTGGGCCTAGATAACTTTTAACCGCCAAGGAAACAAGTTTTTAGAGGGAACTCATTCTCTAAGCACATTTATCATTTCACTAACTTCTTGGATAGGAATACAAATACTTGTGTTGTCTACGACTGACCACCGTTAAGATGGGGAGACAATGCAGTATAAGGGTTAAGGAAAGAAGCTTTGGAGTACAAAGGAACTAGACTTAAATCCTAACACTGAACATATAATAGATATGTAATTTTGGCAAGTGAATTTATTGTTTTTTGGAGGGTGTAGTGGTTTGAATCAGAATGTTTCCCATAGGCTCATATGTTTGAATGCTTAGTCACCAGGGAGTGGAACTGATTGGAAGATTAGGAGATATGGCCTTGTTGGAATAAGTGTGCCACTTGGGGTGGGCACTGAGGTTTCAAAAACCCACGTCTGGCCCAGGCTTCCTCTTTCTGCTTGTAGATCAGGAAGTAACGCTCAGATACTTATCCAACACCACACCTACCTTCCTGTGTGCCTGCCTGCCACTGTGTTCCCTGCCATGACAACAAACAATGAACTAAGCCTCTGAAACTACAAGCAATCTCCAAATTAAATGCCTTCTTTTATAAGAGTTCTCTTGGTCATGGTGTCTCTTCACATCAATGGAAGGGTGACAAAGACAGAGGAGTACAAGTGATGTTTTTTAATGTCTCGGTTAAAATCTCTTACAATCTTAGTTTCTATACCTGTAAAATGCAGATAATTTCATGGAGTCTTGTGAAGATTAATAAAACAATCTATGTAAAAGGTTTATCACAGTGTTATCATTTAGTAGGAGCTCAATAAATATTCATGACTTTTTCTATTACAACTACTTAGAATACAGCAGTGTGGTGGCAGTGCTATTAGAGATGGTAGTAAGAATACCAACTGTTAGCTGCCATTGCTTGCTGTGGTAGTTTGAATGTAATCGGGGGCCCCCATAATCTCATAGGGAGTGGCACTATTAGAAGTGTGGCTTTGTTAGGGTGGGTATGGCCTTGTTGGAGGAAGTGTGTCACTGTGGTGGTGGGCTTTGAGGTTTCCTGTTTCCTATGTTCAGGATACCACCCAGTGCCTCAGTTGGCTTCCTGTTGCCTGCAAGATGTAGGAGTCTCGGCTACCACTCCAGCACCACATCTGCCTGCTCCCCATCATAATGATAATGGAATGAACCTCTGAAACTGTTTAAACGTTTTCCTTATTAGAGTTGCCATGGTCATGGTATCTCTTCATAGCAATAAAAACCCTAACCAAAACAGATACCTCTTGATGAGATAGACATGAAGTAAAAAAGAAGAGGAAATGAGAAGTGCAAAGGGTCTCCAGGTGGGAAGGAACGCTGTTGACGGGAGGCAAGTGGTAGCAGCTGGCTCAAGGCAAGAAGAAAAGATGGGGAGAAGTAGAAATATGAAAGTGGAAGAGAAATAAATACAGGGGCAATTTTGCTCAGTGCTGGTGATGGAGTCTTGGACTGGGCCCTCGATATATAGTTCAAAGAATGAAAGAATGAGCCAACTACCTCCATAAACTGCCTGAGAAACTTGCCTATCCATTTCAAAACCTGCAATACACTGGGCTACATTTCTCATTTCTAAGTGAGGTTATTTACTTCACTAAGCCCACTACAGAATTCTTTCTGTCTCTTAGTCAATATATCACCTTTGTACCTAAGTTGATCTTTAAAAGAAAGCCCACTGCTGAGAAACTTAAGAAGTCAGTGGGTCTTACGATAATACCTATTTTTCCTGCTGACACAATTGTGAGCCCCTTGGTCTCAATATTGCTGACAAAGCACATGCCAGTTGAACCCATAACAATTACCTCAGATTCAGAGGAGATAAGAGAGGTAAATGAACTTTTAAAAAGTTCAAAATGGTATAGGGCAGGTTACTGAAGATGCTCCCCATAAAGTACGAAGACTCAATGCTGCAAATGGAATCCATTTCTAGCCAAAGCATCAAGAGAGATTACTTACCTCTTGGTAGTTGATAATAAAGGAAAGGAAATTTGTCCTCCTCTTGCCTTTAACTGTTCAACCAGGATTTCACTGTTGATTTTTCTAATGCCCCTATGCTTTGGCATTGACCACAGTCATTGCAATTTTGGTATCTACTCCATCAAAATGATTTTTCGCAGCTATAACCCATTGTACCACATCATAACATTTTTTTCTTTGCACAGAGCAGCAATTGTTACTTGAATGGAATAATGGTTATTTATGTCTTTCCAAATCCTTTCCTTAGCTCCAGTCCAATCTGTTTCTACTCAGCTGACCAGAGAGCTCTGATGCACTATGGCTAGAATGATCAAGTCCGTGAACCTGGATAGAGTTGGGGAATGACATCTTTATTTCATTAACTTCTAACAAAAATACAGCATTTAAAAAATTATGAATGTGGGCAACACATCTTGGTAATACTAGCAGTATATGTGACTCGGCCCAAAGAAATCACAGCCGTTTTCATAGCACACTGATTTAGTGCCAATATCTTGAAATATATTTTTGTTCATCACTATGCAAAATTACCTCTAATAAGAATGACCGCTAGGCTTTATTTAAAAAGCACACACCGCTCAATCACATGAAGACATTTTATAACTGTTTCATTATAATTGATTTCCTTTATAATGCTGTATCTTTTATTTTATGCGTTTTAAACATTTTGAGGAAAGGTTATTAACTTTCACTACACTGCCACATATGCTTCACTCAAGGTGCTGAAAAGCCAAAATGCCTGGCTGTAGACTGTCCTGGTAAATCCGTTATTATTCTTGTAACATTTTTGTGTTACTTAGAACCCCCTTTCCACTATGCTTTAGCATAATGAAGTGTTGTTCTAAATGTTCCTAGAGTGCTTCCCATTTAAGTGCACTGACAGCTCAGAAAAGGCAAAGAACACATTGCAGAAGTTCTGTTGACCTGCAAAGACTCAGTTAGACAAAAGGAGAAATCTCAATACACATTCTTGCATTTTGCTATAAATCCCTCTAGCCATTGTTTTTCTGCCCTGCCTGCCATCTGGCTCCTCCTGCTCTGAGACAGACCCAGAAGTGCATCTGTATCCATCACTTGAGGATGAGGAAAGCGCACATGAGCATAGTCTGCTTTTCCTGATGCTCAAGCCACTTTCCCCCCTTTCCTAGATGCAGGTGAAAGACCCCCGGAGTGGGGAGACTCTCACTCAAGTCTCGGGATAACACAACCCCCCAAGAACTCACAAGAGACTGTCCTTGCTGCAATCACACGAGGTTTATTGACAGGAACCAGCGCTGGGGCCGAGACTCATATGGCACGCAGGGGAGTTCGACCCGAATAGCTGGGAAAGGGGGTATTTAAGGGAAGAAACAAAACCACAACCCAAAGGGGGTAGGGAGGGCGTCATTGGAAAATTCTGAAAATACCAGTGATAATCACAAGGGGGTAACTCCCCATTTCTCAAGATTATAATCTAACTTTATGGTCAGCTAGTTCCTGGAACAGAGTCACTGAACCGGCTAACCTAGATTTTTGGTTCTTCTCTCCCTACTAGATTTTTGGCTCTATTTTTCCTGCTAGAGGGGTCTGGATTTATCCGGGTCTTTCACAGGGTAATTTGCTTTCCTCATGAAACTGTTCTTTCATAGTCCCCCTTCCTAGAGAAATGAGGAAGGGCCTGAAATTCACACTAAAACTTGAGAATGTTACAGTGCCATCTTCTTGGGGGTGGGACAAAGAGGGAAGACCCTTTCCCCTCAGACTCAGGAAAGCTATCAAAGGTACCCTTTCTACTCTTGACCCTTGTTCCTGCCCTACTGGACAACTGTCCTTATGTATTTATTGGGTCTATGTCACAAATATTCTTTCTGCCCAACGCCTACCAGGAACTTAGGAAATTTCAGTTCAGAGTCCAGCTCAAGTGACATTCTGGTCATGACCTCTTCTCACACAATATTTTCACACAAAGTTATTGTGCATCTGTTCCGAGATGCCACTCAGTACTCTGACCACAGCCTCAATATCTGTGCCTGGCTCTCATCATAAAATATGGTGCTAAACTTGTTCTGGCCTGTCACCAGATGTTCACACCTATCAATACATCTACTTTTTCCTCCATTCTCTCCTGATTTCATGACCTCATTATCTAGCTGAGATTCCCATGTTGACCTTTGCAATACTGGATGTGGGAGCCCCCCCTCAGTGATTTCCATCTTGACTCAAGGTTGGAGGGTTCTAGATTGCCAAGATCAAATAACAGGCTGTTCGGCCAAAGGTGTGGTCACTAGACATTTTGTTATCTATAACAGGATGTTTGACTAAGGGCACCGTTAAGAGACTTTTTGAGAATTAAGGAAGTAATTACAATTGTTCCTTGTTTCGTGGTAAGGAAGTCTTTTGCCCGCCCCTTTTGCTTTGGGTATAAAAGGATAAGGAGAAATAAACAGCAGCAGTGGCTGCTGCAGTTACTCTTATCTTCTGTGTCTTGTCGGTCTTTTCTCAATCCTCACTCCCCTTTTCAGGCACTTTCAATAGGTAGGCTGGTCCCAACAACTGGAAGCATTCTTACCCACACTTTGTTCTTCCTCCTCTTCCTCTTCTTTTGTGACAGGGTTTCTCTATAGCTTTGGAGCCTGTCCTGGAACTAGCTCTTGTAGACCAGGCTGGCCTCGAACTCACAGAGATCTGCCTGCCTCTGCCTCCCGAGTGTTGGGATTAAAGGCATGCGCCACCACCGCCTGGCTATCTTGTTCTTTCTTTCTTTCTTTTTTTTTTTTTTTAAATCTTTTTATGCTGCTGAGAATTTTATCTTTCCCTTTCCTTGACCAAGGGCAATGTTCCTTTCTTTTTTACAAAGCTTTGTCTGGAATGCCTTAAAGCGAGTTGTGAAAGTTCTTTTTCACTACCCATCACCTAGTTTTCTTAAGTGAGCACTTTCCAAACACAAGTATTAAAACTTTTTGAAATGTGGCCTTTAATCCCCGCACTCGGGAGGCAGAGGCAGGTGGATATCTGTGAGTTCGAGGCCAGCCTGGCCTACCCAGCGAGTTCCAGGACAGTTAACAATGTTACACAGAGAAACAAACCCTGCCTCGAAAAAAAGCCTTATTAAAATGCAAATGTATTAAAACCTAATGGCTATATGGTGGTATTAAGGTGTGGGGTCCCTCAGAGGAAATGAGGCCAAAAGGCTCCCCCTCTTGTAAATGGAATCAAATCTATTCGTATTGGTTACTTTTCTCATCACTGTTACCAAATACCCGTCATGAAGCAATAGAAAATATTTATTTTGTTTGGCTCACTGTTTGAAGAGATCTTCCATGAGAGCAGCAAAGATGTGCTAGTGGGAGTGGCTTGACGGTAAGTGACAGAAACATGGAACTTACATTTTGATGGATCAGGAAGCAGGCAAGGCCTGTTTCCAGGCCGCCCTTAGAGACCTACTTCTTCCAACTAGTCTCTAACTCCTAAAGGATCTACAACTTTTCAAAACAGCATCACCAGGTGAAGACCAAGTATTCAAACACATAAGCCTGTGGGGCATTTTATATCTAAGCCATACTACCCTTACAAAAGCGGCTTTAAAGAATATTCCACTCACTTCCCTTCTGAGTCAGTCAGTCACAGGTCACAGCCGTTCTCAGCAAGGAAGGCCACAGGCAATCTAATCTGTTGAAGTGTTGCTTTGGGACTGATAAGAC
Organism: Ondatra zibethicus; assembly: GCA_004026605.1. Lineage (NCBI taxonomy): Eukaryota > Metazoa > Chordata > Mammalia > Rodentia > Cricetidae > Ondatra > Ondatra zibethicus. Next base: position 5,636 of record PVIU01002190.1, on the reverse strand, counting down.
TTCAGAACAATAAAAGGATAAAGGTCTGATCTTTCTAAATTGCTCCACTCTCTGGTACTCTATTGTAGCATTATAAGCAGACTAAGATGCCCTATTTATAGGAAGACACAACCATTCTACTTTAGTCATAGGTACAAGGAAACACATACAAAGGATACAGTGAAGTCAGCAAAAGTAAAAAATTAAAAAGTCAATTAAATATTAATTAAGGAATGGCTAAATTTTTGTGGTATATTGATTCAATACAAGATTTCATAGGCATCAAGACAAACCAGGAACCTATATACCAACACTGATACAATTTAAAAATACTGAGGAAAACTATAATTTGCAAAACTGTAAGTTCAGCAGGACAACATTTATGTGCACCTTAAAGCACAGACATGCTAAATGTTTAAAGACATGAACTAGAAGTATACATATCAGCTCTGGAGTTACTATGAGGACAGAATGGAAGTGTGGGGTTTCTTTAATATTGTTTATTTCTTTCAGAATAAATCTTAGCAAAAGTGGGTTTTGTGTCAGTTACATTAGTTTCTACTCTTTTGCTAAGAATACTTGATAAAAATTTTAATGTTAAAACTTGTTCTCCAAAATTGTATTTAGTTTTATTTATGCATAGATGTGCAAGCCTGCATGAGTTTATGTGCTTATGGGACCCCATGTCAGCCAGAAGAGGGAGTCAGATCCCTTGAAGTTACTGGTAGCTGGACCCTGGGAACAGAACCCTGGTCCTCTGCAAGAGCAGTAAGTGCTTTTAACTGCTGAGTCATCTCTCCAGCCTATGTTGGAACTTCTTAATGTGCATATAAAAGGCTAGAAATAGGTTTTAGGTAGCACATTCAATATAACATTTAAGGACCATTTCTTGAATTTGTTAAAGTTACAAATAATTAAACAAATTAACTGGTTTATTCTTGGAAACATTTCCCAATAACTGACTTCCCTGCCTTTACCTGGTTCCTTTCTCCAGAAGGTCAAGAGAGCACTTTCCCTGAGGCTGCCTTATCTGATTAAGGTTAGTTCCTTTAGAGAGAGGTGAGAGTCTCAAAACCCCCAGGACTTTATCAAATAAGGAAGATTAACTGCAGGATAAGACTAGTGTGACTTGGAGCTCAGATATATTTCATCCCAGACCACTGATGTCCATCTCCCCTAAAAATCTTTCTCAGTGACCTCACTCTTCCTTTATCCGCAGTTTTGTTTTCCACACTCTTGTGATCTGTGGTCTGAAAATACTAAATGGAGAAATTGCAGAAATAAACATGTACAGTTTTAAATTGCAAACCACACTGAGAACATAATGAAGTCTGCCATTATCTTAACTCTGTCCCACTGGCCCACTGATAACTGCTGCGGGCCAGGTTATCAAATAGACTGTTGGCGGTAGGCAGTTGTTTTGTACAGCTCAGAGCATGATCTACAGGAGTTGTACTTTTAGTTTCGAATAAGTGAGCTATTAAGTAGATCACAAGCAAAAGGTAAAAGAATAAATACTGAGTCACAGATAAAGAGTCAGAGGCCAAAACAATATCAAACTGGACATTCACAGTATCCAGGAGAAACACTGGGGTAACCCATCTGAGAAAGCAAACAAAAGGTAATGTCATCCAATCACGTTGCTCACAAGTACCTACCAGAAAGAACCTTAAAACAGTCAGCTAGAATTCCAGACTGAGAAAGTATAGCACAAATAATAAAAACCCAGACACAGATATTGGGGTTCAACTTATAGATCAGAGAGCAAAGCAGTCAAACTAGTTAGCTATACAGGTCAGGGAGTTGTGGCACACCCCGTTAATCCCAGGACTCAGGAGACAGAGGCAGATGGATCTCTGTTAGTTCAAGGCCACCCTGGGCTACATGAGATTGAATCTGTCTAAAAGAGAAACAGCTCACACAAAGGTGATCCCAACACTTGGGATCCCGTGCCTTTAATCTCTGCACTAGGGAGGTGGAGACAGGAGTGATATGTCTGAGCAGAAAGAGGAGTATAAGGGAAGTGACAGGAGCTCAGGAGAGTGTGGAGTGTGGAGTCTGAGGACCACCCCTTCGGTCTGAGCATTGGTAGAGAAGTAAAAGGTCTCTCTAGTGGTTGACTGTCTTGCTTTTCTTTTTTCTTTTTATATTTATTTATTTATTATGTACACAATATTCGGCGTGTATGCCTGCAGGCCAGAAGAGGGCACCAGACCTCATTACAGATGGTTGTGAGCCACCATGTGGTTGCTGGGAATTGAACTCAGGACCTTTGGAAGAGCAGGCAATGCTCTTAACTGCTGAGCCATCTCTGCAGCCCCTGTCTTGCTTTTCTAATCTTCAGCTTGAACCTCAATATCTGTCTCTGGGTTTTATTATTTGTGCTACAAGAGAGTCTTGGACAAAGCAGAATATCGGCTGGGTAAGGTTTCCAAGTAAAAGATCAAATAGCAACAGCAGACAGATAACATCAAATCAAGTATTTACAAATACCCAGCAGAAACCAACCAGCTGGTGTGTCACCTGGTGTCCTCTGTGGGCGTCCACAGAAGTGGATCCCTTAGGCTAGAAAATTCAGACCTATTCTTGCTCCTGCAAGGTTATTTGACAGGGGGTTTGACCTAAGGTATGGCTATCGATGTTTTGACCTAGGGTGTAGTTATTTGATGTTTTATGTATTATGAAGGTAACTACTTTGTACTTGATGAAGAAGCCTTTTGCCTTCCCCCTCCTTCCATATAAAGCCTATAAGAAATAAGCACGAAGCAAATCTCAGTATTTACTGGATGCCCTCCTGACTCTATCAGTTGTCTCTTGCCTATCTCTTTTTTTAATCTTCATGTTTCCCTCCAAGCATATGCAAATAAGCTGGGCAGAACCCGGCTGATGTTTCTCAGACTCAGGTTATAACAAATGGCACTTTGGACATGGGGCTTGGATAAGGAAGGTAATGTGATGAATAAAGACACTGCAGGAGTAGAAGTAAAAAGTGAGTGCTCAGATAAATAGTAAACATGGAAGTATGGGGAGTTTATCTCGGGAGCAAAAAATTGTAAATAAAATTTGTAGATAGGAAATAGTAGTCAGCTGTCTGTAAATTTACTTGGGCATATTTTGAAAGCCAGGAGAACCGGGTGCAGCGGCAACAAGTGCAGACATTTTTAGAGTTTGTAAATAAACCTTCAGCTCCCTCCTCCAAACTGGTAGCACAGGTGCCACCATTTTCAAACTGAAATACAGAATCAGCAAGTACATTATATTAATTATGACCAACCTTGGCAAGCATATACTTTGCCTACAAGACTTGCTCCTATGGCAGAATCATGGCAAAGTGGTCCTCTTTTATGGCTACATCTTCCTGTTTCACCAGCTAAGGTATTAAACCATTATTTTGAAGCAGTAGCTTGTTTGGTACAGAAAAGTCAGATAGAATCTAGGCGATATTTGGTAGAGAACCTAATGTGATCGATGTTCCTTGTCCTAAGCAACAGGTTGGTTGTTATTTCAAAATAATGATTCTTGGGCAATTGCATTTGTTCAATTTTTTGATCAAATTGATAAATACTTTCCAGCTGATCGATTATTGCAATGTGCATAAATACATTCCTTTATTTTTCTTAAACTTGTAATAAAAGATTCCTTAAAGGATGCTATGTTAATTTTTACAGATGGTTCTTCTAATGGAAAAATAGCATATGTTGTTGATGGTAAAGTATATGTAGTACAAACAGATCTGGTCTCAGCTCAAATAGTTGAACTATGAGCTGTTGCTATGGTATTTCAGCTTTTTGCAAATAATGCATTTAATTTACATACTGACAGTCATTACATTTATAGAGTTCTTTTTTTTAGGTCAACAGTACTGTCCCCTGCATTGGAACTACTAATAGAATAGAATACTATTCTAGCTAATTCAAAATGCTATTCATCAAAGAAAATTGCCATGCATTGTGGGTCATATTAAGGCACATTCCTTGTCCATTGCCTAAACGTAATGTTTTAGCTGATAAATTTACTCAGTTGATTGCTTTATCTCAACTTGAGTTTGCTCAGTGATCACATGCTTTACATAATCAAAATGGTAAAAGTTTAAGAAAACAATTTGGTTTAACAAGAGAAACTGCTTGTCAGATTGTAAGCAATGTGATATATGCCCACAATATTTACCTGTACCTCATTTTGGAGTAAATCCTTGAGGTTTGCTTCCTAATCATTTATGGATGTTACTCAAATTGCAGAATTTGGCAAACTAAGATATGTGTATGTGGCAATAGATACACATTCAGGTTTCTTAATGGCCACTGCACAAACTGGAGAAGCCACTAAGCATGTTATAATTCATTGCTTAAAATGTTTTTCATGTATGGGAATTCCTAAAATTATAAAAATAGATAATGGATCTGGATATATTGGTAAAGCATTTCAACAATTTTGTTCCCAGTGGAATAGTGAATATAAAATAGGCATTCCTTATAATCCCCAAGGATAAGAAATTGTAGAGCAGCCCATGGCTCCTTGAAAACACAACTTCAAAAGATAAAACAGGGGAGTTTTACCCTCAGTCGCCACATAATGTCTAAAATCATGCCCTTTTTACTCTAAATTCCTTGAATGTGGATGCCTGTGAACAATCTGTTGTGGACAGATTTTGGCATGGTGGCTCCAGAGCAACCTTTGCTAAAGCAAAATGGAAAGACCCTTGCACTGGATTATGGAAAGGGCCTGATCCTGTTTTAATATGGGGTCGAGGGCATGCTTGTGTTTTTCACAGGAGGAGAATGAAGCTCGGTGGTTGCCTGAATGTCTGGTGCGGTGTGTGGAATTATAGTATTGACCTGATAATGTTGTAACTACTTCAGTTCACTATGGAGATGTTACTGGTTAGAAAATGGTTAGAGCTTATCTGAGAAAAATTTGACAAAATGCTAATGAGTCCTTAGATTTGATACATTTAATAAGACAAATTTGGATTTTGATGCAGCTAAAACTGATATCCTAGACCAACTTAAAAGACCATCCCATCTGGTCCCATTTGGTCATCTTTTACTCCTTTATTAGGAGGTATTGTGGCCATAGGAGCACGTTTATTGCAAAGCATTATCTGCTTGCCTAAGATTATCTAGTTACTTTTGAACTCTCTCAATGGAAAGTTGGTTCAGAGGTGCATGGCGTCTAGCTATGTACTCTCCCTTAATCCCTTATGAACAGAGTCTAGTCAATGATGGGTAAGATCTTTTTCCCTCCAGGCAATTTAAGACAAGAAGTCCATGATGGAATGTATTTACTGATGATGGGGAAGTCTGGAAGGCAGAAGAAGATGACCTAAGACAGACACACTCGTCTGTCCTCTAACAGAAACACAGGCTTTAATAAGTAAATTTTAAAAAGGGAAAAATATGTGGGAGTTCACAGAAGTGGATCTGTTTCACCGTGACTAAAGGTCAAAGAGTTCAGACCTATTCTTGCTCCTTCAAGGTTATATGACAGGATGTTTTGACCTAGGGTGTGGTTACTTGATGTTTTGGGTTTTAAGAAGGTAACTACTTTGTTCTTTGTATTTTGGTAAAGAAGCCTTTTGCCTTCCCCCTCCTTTCTGGATTGAGGTACATAAAGCCTATGAGAAATAAACACGAGGCAAATCTCAGTAGTTACTGGAT
>PVIU01002189.1:112277-180988 GCA_004026605.1 Ondatra zibethicus | reverse complement strand
CCAGCAGCACAGACACTGAGAGAAACAATTAATAAATGGGACCTCCTGAAACTGAAAAGCTTCTGTAAAGCAAAGGACACGGTCAACAAGACAAAACAACAGCCTACAGAATGGGAAAAGATCTTCACTAACCCCACATCAGACAGAGGTCTGATCTCCAAAATATACAAAGAACTCAAGAAATTGGACACCAAAAGATAATATAATCCAATAAAAAAAATGGAGTACAGACCTAAACAGAGAACTCTCAACAGAGGAATCTAAAATGGCTGAAAGTCACTTAAGGAAATGTTCAACATCCTTAGTCATCAGACAAATGCAAATCAAAACAACTCTGAGATTCCATCTAACACCTGTAAGAATGGCCAAGATCAAAAACACTGATGACAACTTATGCTGGAGAGGTTGTGGGGGAAAGGGAACACTTCTGCATTGCTGGTGGGAATGCAAGCTGGTACAACCCCTTTGGGTGTCAGTGTGGCGATTTCTCAGAAAATTAGGAAACAACCTTCCTCAGGACCCAGGAATACCACTTTTGGGTATATATCCAAAGGATGCTCAATCATGCCACAAGGACATGTGCTCAACTATGTTCATAGCAGCTTTGTCTGTCATAGCCAGAACCTGAAAACAACCTAAATGCCCCTCAATTGAAGAATAGATTTTAAAAAAAAGTGGTACATTTACACAATGGAGTACTACACAGCAGAAAAGAATAACAACAGCTTGAATTTTGCAGGAAAATGGATGGAGCTAGAAAACATTATTTTGAGTGAGGTAACCTAGACACAGAAAGACAATTATTACATGTACTCCCTCATAGGTGGTTTTTAAACATAAAGCAAAGAAAGCCAGCCTACAAACCACAATCCCAGAGAACCTAGACAACAATGAGGACACTAAGAAAGACTTTCATACATCTAATCTACATGGGAAGTAGAAAGTATAAAAAGACAAGCTCTCCTGAATAAATTGGGAGCATGGGGACCTTGGGGGAGGATTAAAGGGGGGAGGGGAGAGGCAGGGAGGGGAGCAGAGAAAAATGTAGAGCTCAATAAATATCAAAACAAAACACACACATATGTTAATTCATTTTTATCTCAATAAAATAAATTTACCAGGCCAGGCATAATGGCTCATGCCTTTAAACCTAGCACTCAGAAATAGAGACATCAGGAATCTCTTGAGAATTTTGAAGCCAGCCTGGTCTGGCTTCAAATTTAGTTTTTTGTTTTGTTTTGTTCTTTTGAGACAGGGTTTCTCTATGTCCTGGAACTTGTTTTGTAGACCAGTCTGGCCCTGAACTCACTGAGATCTGCCTGCCACTGCCTCCTAAGTGCTGGGATTAAAGGTGTGACCACCACCTGGCATATTAGTTATTTTTATTTTATCTATATAAGTGTATTTTCTGCATATATGTCTCTGTATCATGTATGCCTGGTGCCTGGGGAGGCCAGAAGAGGGCATCAGATCCCATGGAATTGGATTTACAGATGGTCGTTAGATGCTATGTGGATTCTGTGATTCAAATCCCTGTCCTCCGGAAGAATAAACCCTGTGCCATCTCTGTAAGCGGACTTTCCACTAGCCAGCTCCCAAATAATCATATGGAGACCTCTTATTAATTATGAAAGCTTGGCTGATAGCTTAGGCTTGTTTCTAACTAGGTCTTATAACCTAAATTAACATATTTTTATTAACCTATGTTCTACCACGTGGCGTTTACTCTGCCTCCCAAATGATGGGATTAAAAGTGCATCATCAGGGCTGGAGAGATGGCTCAGTGGTTAAGAGCTTTGCCTGCTCTTCCAAAGGTCCTGAGTTCAATTCCCAGCAACCACATGGTGCTCACAACCATCTGTGATGAGATTTGGTGCCCTCTTCTGGCCTGCAGGGATACATGCAGGCAGAACACTGAATACATAATAAATAAATAAATCTTTTTTTTTTTTTTTAAAAGTACATCACCATCACCTGGAGCATCTTTTTAAAAATCACATTTATTTTCTTGTGTGTGTGTGTACGTACATGTGTGGGTCTGAGTGCCGGGATGTACAGCTTGTGGGCATTGGTTCTCTCCTTCTGTCATATGGGTCCCAGGGATTAAATCCAGACCATCAGTCTAGGAGGGAAGTGATTTTACCTAATGAGTCATTTGATAAATGGTGTCTTAAAACAAAAGACTTACATTGTATTTGTGTATGTGTGTGAGCACTGTATATTTGTACGGTGTTTATATGCCACAGGATGCATGTGAAATTCAGAAGCCAGCTTCTTCTTTGTTGGTCCTGGGGCTCAAACTCAGGTTTGCGTGGTGGCAGGTAGCAGGTATCTCACCAGTCCAAGGACTACTAACTTAAGAGGATTAATCCAACAAAATAGTTTCAAGAAGCTACTTAAGTATCATCTTATAAAAATAAAAGGAACTTGAAAAAAAAACCAAAAATATAAAAGGAACTTATATAAGAATGTTCAGAGCAACACTATTCATAATAGCCAAAAAGATATAAGCAAGTTGCAGGGTGCTGGTGGTTCACACCTTTAATCCCAGCACTGGGGAGGCAGAGGCAGGCAGATCTCTGAGTTCAAGGCCAGCCTGGTCTACAATGAGAGTTCCAGGACAGCCAGGGCTGTTATACAAAGAAACCCTGTCTCAAAAGAAGAAAAAAGGATATAAGCAGGTCGAGGATGATGAATGAAATATAAACCCATTGTTTATACAATGTAATATTAGTACTTTTATTAATTATTTGAGACATTCTCATGTGTGCCAAGTTGGTCTTGAACTCCCTATTTAGCCAAGGATGATTGTGAACTTCTGATCTTGCCTCCACTTCACCCAAATGCTGGAATTAAAGGCCTGAGCCACTCTGCTTGTTTTTATGTAGTGTTAAGTATTGAAGCCAGCATATTGTGCATGGTAAGTGAGCCATCCACCAACTGAGCTACAGACCCAGTACAGGTTTTGAGGATAGAAATGTCTTGGAATTAAATCCACATATTTACAGCACTGAGTTACAGGCCACTTTGAACTACAAAATCAGACCCTGTTTCAAAACCATTCAACCAATCAACTAACCAATTTGGGACTAAATTTTGGGGATGAGTGTTCGACACTGTCGGTGTACTAAGTGTCACAAATGGTCATTTTTATGTGTACTTCTCAAAACCTAAAAACGATATGAAAATAAAAGCCGTGGGGCTGGAGAGATGACTCAGTGGTTAAGAGCATTGCCTGCTCTTCCAAAGGTCCGGAGTTCAATTCCCAGCAACCACATGGTGGCTCACAACCATTTGTAATGAGGTCTGGTGCCCCCTTCTGGTCTGCAGGCATACACGCAGACAGAATATTGTATTTGTAATAAATTTTAAAAAGTTAAAAAGAAAATAAAAAAAAAGAAAAAGAAAATAAAAGTCGTTCGAGGCCAGCCTGATCTACAAGAGCTAGTTCCAGGAAAGGCTCCAAAAAGCTTCAGAGAAACCCTGTCTCGAAAAACCAAAAAAAAAAAAAAAAAAAAAAAAAGAAAGAAAAGAAAAGTTGTGAAAGGGGCATACGAACTGTCTCCCACTGGAGTTCTTTTCTCATGACCAGAGTAATCATTAGGGAATTCAACCCTGGTCCGAGCCCAGGATTCTGAACCCTAAAGAGTTCAGATTCTCCGGGCTGGAGAGATCCCACGGCGGCTAAGAACGCACTGGCTCTTAGCCAGAGGACCTAGGTTCAATTCTCAACACCTACATGTAACTCCATCTGTAAATCCAGTTCCAGGAGATCAAACACCCTCTTCTGGCCTTCGCGGGCGCCAGGCATGCACATAGTGCACAAACATACATGCAGACAAAATATCCATATACATTTTTTAAAAAGAGAGAGAGAGTGCGAGGGCGAGAGTTGAAATTCTTTAGTCCACGGGTAGCTCACCCACAGCTAGGTCCAACCAACGGAACACAAGCCACGCCCATTTCCGCCCTCGATAAAGTCCCACTCTCACCGCTCTGAGAGCCTGATTCCGCTTCTACAGCCACAACCTGAAGCCCCGCCCCCTTTGCCTGTCCGTCAAACTCATCCTGGTCCCGCCCCCTGCCTGTACTCCACGCCGCCCTCGGTTCGGCCCGTTGTTATGACGACACGGTCGTAAATCCGCCATCTTCCTGTGGCGCGTTGCGACATGGAGGGCGCGATGGCAGTGCGGGTGACGGCCGCTCATACGGCAGAAGCCCGGGCCGAAGCCGGGCGTGAAGCGGGCGAGGGCGGGGTTGCGGCGGCGGCGGCCTTGTCCTCCGGCGGCTTCCTTGGCCTCCCAGCGCCCTTCAGCGAGGAAGGTAACGAGGCTGCAGGAGCTTGGCGCGGCCGGGGTGCGGGCGGCTCTGCCCGGGCTGCGGGGTGCAGACTCGCCATCTCAAACCTTCACAACTCTCACGGGCTTCCCTGCGAGCCACCCCCAGCCTGCCTGGCCGGTCCATAGGGCACCCATTCCTCTAGCCCCTTGGAGTAGACCTAGCAAACGTTGCTCGCACCTCTTCTGCGATCCCCAGCCCTAGCTCCAGCGTCCCCTCCTTTGCCGCTGGGGCCTTGCTTGGCCCGGGAGGAGCATGAGACTGAGGGCGGGGCCGTAGGGCCAGAAAGGGATCAGGGACCTGACGTGGGGAGGCGGCCCCGCCCCACTGAGGACCGGGTCTTCACTACAGGGTGGAGCAACGACTCCAGGAATGTGCAGCACACTCCTGCCTCTCGGCTTTTACTATTCCTTAACCCCGAAAGGCGAACTATTATTACCACTCTTCACTTCAGAGATGGGGATAATTGAGGTTCAAGGATTGTAAAATGGTTGGGTCACTCATCTCGTTCCTGTCAAGGATCAGATTGGCGCCCTTTAATTTCTCCTAGGAGGACGGGGAAGAGCTAAAAGCATGTCTGTATGCCGAAGCCTGTGTTGGGTACACTAAGGATTACTTCTCTGGGTACTGGTATCTTTCAGAGATGGTTCAGGTATCTACTCTGAGTTAGTTCCACTAAGCTGTAGATGCGACAGGAAGTGGTTTGCAAGTAATACTGTCCTAAGGGTGTTCAGTCTCAAAGTACTCGGTTTTCTCCCGTATGCCAGCTTGGAGAGGGGCAGTTACAGTCTCAGAGGGATCTCTTCAGAGATTTTGGGTTTTTTGTTTGTTTGTTTTAGCTTTTATGAGACAGGAGCTCACTACATAGAGGCTTTGCTGTCCTGAGACTCATTATGTAGACCAGTCTGGCCTTGAACTCAGATTCTCTGCCTCCTCAGTGCTGGGTGGTATTAACGGCATTTACCACCACACCTGGCTTATAGATTCTTGGGTTTGTTTATAGCAGTGGTTCTCAACCTATGTAATGCTGCAACCCTTTAATACAGTTCCTTATGTTGTAGTGACCCCCACCATAAGATTATTATTTCCTTGTGCCGGGCAGTGGTGGCACATGCCTTTGATCTCAGCACTCAGAAGGCAGAGGCAGGCGGATCTGAGTTCAAGACCAGCCTGGTCTACAGAGGGAGTTCCAGGACAGCAGAGGCTACACAGAGGAGCCATCTCCAAAACAAGCAAACAAATTATTTTTGTTGCTACTTCACAATCGTAATTTTGCTACTGTTATGAATTATAATGTAAATATCTAATAGCTCATTACCAGAGCAGTCGTGACCCACATGTTAAGAACCACTCTGGTTATGGCCCTTTCTCATTGTGAGATGGGCTAGGTGTGTCCTTTTCTGGTTTAGTAGCCATTTATTTATTTACTTACTTATTTTTGTTTTTTTGAGACAGGGTTTCTCTGTAGCTTTGGAGCCTGTCCTGGAACTAGCTCTTGTAGACCAGGCTGGCCTCGAACTCACAGAGATCCGCCTGCCTCTGCCTCCTGAGTGCTGGGATTAAAGGCGTGCGCCACCACCGCCCGGTTTATTTATTTATTTATTGAGACAGGGTTTCCCTGTAGCCTTGGCTGTTCTGGAACTCACTCTGTAAGATCAGGTGGCCTCACAGAGATTCTACCGCCTTTGCCTCCTGAGTGCAGGGATAAAAAGCGTGTGTCACCACTGCCTGCCAGTAGCAATGTCTTGGTGCTGAGTCAAACTGTAATGAGAGGGGTAAGAGATGGTAGGCACTTCAGTGCTTGCTTTGTGACTGTGAGCTATGTGGAGGGCACCACCCTCCTTCAGGTGGCCTGTGTGCCTGTCATAGCTTGGGTTTGCCCTTTTATTTGATCGTTAATTTGTCATTGACTTTACTCCTCCCTTGTACCAGGCTAGGTTTGGCTTTAATATGGGACTGAGTGTAAGATAGTGGAAACTAGCAGATTGTTCTGGAAGCTAGTCTGGTTGGTTCAGCTGAGTGACCTTGAGCCTTAATAATTTTCTTAGGTTGGACTTAGTCATACCTTTCCCCAGGGTGCTGGAATGATTTGCTTAAATTCTTAGGTGCTGAGCTGAAAGGAAGGCTCAGTGTTGAGAGTCCTTGTTGCAGCTGGGTGGTGGTGGCACACCTGTAGTGCACAGACATACATGCAGGCCAAACACCCACACTTGAAGTAAAAATAAACAAATCTAAAGGAAAAATGGCTGTTAGTGGTGGTGCACACCAGCACCAGGGAGGCAGAGGCAGGTGGAGCTCTCTGAGTTCAAAGCCAGCCCAGTTCTAAATAGTGAGTTCCAGGACAGTCAGGGCTATGTAGAAAGACCCTGTCTCAAAGAGAGACACAGAGAGAGAGAGACAGAGAGACAGAAGGAAAAAAAGAAAAACAATAGAAAAAGCAATTCTCACATGCTTATTATGTAACTAATGCAGGTCCAGGAATGGATGCAATGATGGTGAGGGGCCCAGATGCAATATCTGGGATGTGTAACCTCTTTGGACTGCTTTATCTTTGGAGTATACTCTGGAGCAGGAATGGTACCCAGTGGGGACCAATGTAACATCATATAAGAGAGAAAAGAGTGGTCACGGTGTGGATGTGTCTCGCTGGTAGAACGTTTGCTTAGCATGTACAAGGCTCATTTTCAGCACCATATACACAGATGCGTAAAGTAGTAATGTTGATGGGGTGACAGCTCCTGCTCTTCTGCTCCTGCTATCAGCTAGAGCTCTGTGGACTTCCACTTTCTGAGCCCCTGCAGTGCTCTAGATGGATATACGTAACTTATTAGCCTATTTATCCTTCTCAAGATGTGGAAATAACTCTGAGATGGTGAAATCACCAGCAGTCCTAAAACATTTTTTTTTTTCAAATTCTGGGGTCTTCTGTATGTTAGGCAAGTACTCTACCACTGAGCTCTTCCCTAGCTCCCCAGTAATCTTAAATCTCGGTGCTCTGCTGTCCCGAAACTTGCTCCTCTGTCCCCAGCTCTGTGGTGCAGAGACTCTGCATATGACAGCTTCAGTTTGTCCTTGCAGGATAAATTTGCGGTCAGGGTAACCCTGTGCAAAATACTGGTCTCCCTAATAGGCCTTGCTTCTGTAGACCTCTCAAATATGAGGTTAGACCTTAGTGTTCCCCAACTCTGGATGTACTCCAGGATATCCTCGGCAACTCTGGGGTGAGTAGATAGATCAGCTCTGGTTTTGGTGCCATCTTTGGGTATCTCTTGTCTCAGCCTTGAAGGAAGCTGGATGAGGCCCTGATTGCCTCCATCCCCCTGACATGAGGCTCATTGCAGATGAGGATGACGTGCACAGATGTGGCCGCTGCCAGGTGGAATTCACTGCCTTGGAGGACTTTGTCCAGCACAAGATTCAGAAGACCTGCCATCGGGCCCCTCAAGAGGCCCTGCCTACCTCCCCTCCTGCCACTGCACTGCTGGGCCAGGAGGTGAGCCCCTTCTAGGTGGTACCATCCACACTGCTCTAGTTTGGCTCATCTCCCAGAAGGAAGAGGAAACAGTATCTTGAGCACCCTGAACAGCTGGTTTATGACATGTGACCACTTAGAAGTCAGACATGGCTGTGAGTGAAGGAAGACCAAGTCATACCACCAGGAGTAGAGTGGTACTTTGGATGACCTGGGGTAGCTCAACCTCAGCAGCCTACATAGATTGGGGGCAGGGATCCTTCCTTTCTACTGTGTGAGGGGTATCTTAGCTTAAGAGATCATGGCAGCCTTATCTCCTGTCTTGTATACATGTTTCTCAGGGATTTCTTGAAGTAGGGCCTACTGGGTCCTGGAACCTATATAAAGATAGCCCACTTGATTGAATCCCAGTGATGTCTGGGATGTACTGACATAGTCTTACTAAATGCTGTTGTATAGACAGAATTCCTATGAGTCAGTGGCTAGAATTAAGAACAGGCTATGGCCAGGCTTCATAATACAGGTCTATAATCCCAGCTACAGGGGAAGCTAAGGCAGAAGGATTTGAAGTTCAAGGCCAGTTTGGGCTACACTATAAGTTTGAGGCTACCTTAGATGACTTAGACTAAAACTAATATTTTAAAGGAGGCTGGAGAGATGGCTCAGTGGTTAAGGGCACTTGTTGCTCTTGTGAAGAACTCAGGTTAAGTTCCTAGCCTTTGTATGGTAGCTCATAACCATCTGTTACTACAGTTCTGGAGATTCTGATGCCCTTTTCCTGACCTATGTAGGTGCTAGGCATGCATGTGATATACATACATACATACAAACAAGCAAAACACTCATATACATAAAAATAATTACATCTTTTATATCTTTATTAATGAAAAGAGGCCTAGGAATATAGCTCAGTAGTGGAATGTTTACTTAACCTGCACAAAGGTTCAGTCTCCAGTACCTTTCCTCCAAGAGAAGGGGAACCTCTAGGACAGTAGTTCTCAACCTGTGGGTGGTGACCTCTTTGAGTTGTTGAACATTATTTTTACAGGAGTCGCCTAAGACCATCCGAAAACACAGATATTTACATTATGATTCATAACAATAGCAAAATTACAGTCACGAAGTAGCAAGAAACATAAATCATGGCTGGGGGTCACACAACATAAGGGACTATATTAAAGGGTCACAGCATTAGGAAGGTTGAGAGCCACTACTGAAACCTCAGTGGCCTCAGGCTACCAGCAGGGAATGGGTCAGGTGATATTAGAAAGGGTATTAACTTTTCAGCCTTGCACTTAGTACTTTCCCCTCACTGAGCACCCTCCATGAAGTCTGTCCTACAGCCCTGGGGTCCTTTCTTCTGACACCTGGCTGGGGCTGTGTGCTGGCTCCTTCACTTCTGCAGCTAGTGCAGCTTCATGCCTCTAGGAGTCCCTTGCTGTATATGCTCTTGACCTGTGTTCAGGCTATGGTGGTCAGCGTATTAGACTGACGGGACTGATCCTGACATGGGCCAGGCTGGGAGTCAGGCTTAGAGCCATGTTCCTTCGAGAGAAGAAGAGCCCCCCCTTCTTCCTGCAGTTCGTGGAAGTTTCCCAAGTTCCCCTCTTACACAGAGGAAAGTTCTCTGTAAATCTGGAATTCATTTGTCTTTTGACCCCGTTGATAGGTGGTGCCAACTGCAGCAGAGGGAGGTCCAGAGGAGCCCATTACTGTGGCCCACATTGTGGTGGAGGCCACCTCTCTGGCAGCAGACATCAGCCATGCTCCTGACCTTGTTGGTAAGCTGGTTGCCCATGGGTCACCCTAAGCTCTGAGTCATTGACTTGATGGCTGATTATATCAGGGCTGGAGGGTCTTCACTGCGCACATCCTCCAGTCTCCCAAGAGCAAGGCCAGTCTTCTCTGCAGAGGGGCCCAAGCTTTGTGTGAGCCTTCCCCTGGGTAGGCCCTTCAGGAAGAGGGTCAGTAGCCACTAGGCGTTTTCAGGAAGGGGAGCCTGGACCTTCCTTACTGCCCTGGAGTATTTGGGAATCTTCAGTCTATGCACCACCATGAACTTATGTGCTGTCACAGGCTGTTTCTGGCCCTGTCCTCCTTAGCATCTTCTCCACTTCCCTGCCACCCAATTCAACCTTCCTGCCCCTAGGACCCCCATCAGTGTGCACCACATGGTCCCTTGCCCCAGCAGTTGCCTTTGTAGGGTCGTGGGTGGACAGGCTGTCGCTGATGTCTCAGCTGGCCCTGACTTGGTGCTTGACCTTGGTTTTCATCCCTTTCTTGTTTACACTGGCATGGATCCTTGCCCTGATTCTTGATGGGCTTTTATGAGCATATAACGCCAAGCCTCTTTGATGGCTAATGCTTTCAATTTAAGTGCTCACTGATGTGCAGTGGGAAGAGGGGCTACTAAGAAGCCCAAGTTGGGTCAAGTGCTCATTAATTGGAGGCTGCTGGGTATGCAGGGAGCATTCAGAGGGCATTCTGGGCTTGACCAGGTGAAGGGAGCCAAGGACTGAGTTCAGGAAAGGGATGAGTGGCTGAGTGTTCAAAAGCGATCGAATACCCTCAGTGGGGTTGAGTCCAGTGTGGTTGATGTTGGGAAGGGAATGTTCTGCAGGGACTAAGGAAGATGAGTGAACGGGCAGTTCTACAGGAAGGGATTGGGAGGATGGATAGAACTTGACCTTGAGAAGCTATGAGAATCAATTGGGACATGAAGAGGAAGGATCTGTTGACAGAGCCAACCTTGGGCTTGGGAAGGGAGCCTCTAAGAACATTATCCTTCCCAGTGAGGCACCTGGACACCTGTCTGGGTTTCCAATGCCTTTCTCAATGTTCCTGCAACAGGAAACTCACTCCTTGACAGTCAGACTTAGGAATGTTGTCATGTGGGGGTGGGGCTCTGGCACAGAGTTTAGTTTCTGTAGTGGGAGGTGTTATTTGGGAAAACAAGTTCACTGGGTTCTGCTGTATAACCAGGCTCTGCCAGCTGGGGCCTTTCCCACCCACTCCCAGCCTCCAGTAGCAGTCAGGCTTTTGTTTAGCCCAGCAGTCCTTACTTCAGGGACCCTCTGCTTCTCCTGTACCTTTTTTAGGCACCCCAAGGGGAGAGGAGTCAGGGGTCACCAGCATTTCTGATGACCTGGGTAAGAAAAGGCAATGAGGGCTGCTTGGAGTGGCTGTATCAGCTCTAGGCTCTTGGCATCTGGCCTAGCAAATGAGTTTCCTCTTGGGCCAGTGCACCTGTATTCCTCACCCATCAGGCCTCTGTCCTTTGGGAAGGTGCTTTTGGAGCACTGGGCTGGAGCACGGGTGAGAAATACCCTTAATTGTTTCTGAGTCATGGTGCTCACTCATTCTGTTTTGAGAGAATGGCTTGTCAAAACAAGACCAGCTGGATGGAGATGGTTTCTAAGAAGTAGTTTCACAGCTAGTTCCCACTCGTCACTTTTATGTGTAGAAAATGTGAAGTATGTTTATAGTATGGCTTTGCACATTGTCAGATTCCAAAGCATCCTGTGAGAAGTGCAGAAACCTGACTTCCTTTCTCTCGCCATCTCAGATGTCCAGTTTCTCCAGTCAGGTCTGGACAGGGATCTGGCAGCCCAAGCCAACGGGCAGCACCCAGATCTATTTTTTCTTTGTATTGGTGAAACTGGAGCCACCCCACAGAAAAAAATGCAAGGAGCTGAACTAGGATGTTCACTGCCTATTTACCCGAGTACCTGGTTGTAAAACCCCCGTGTCTCTTGCTTTAGGGGATGGATATCTCCTCATGGAGAATGCCCATATTGGGCATAGTCTGGGGGCCCTGAGCTACAGGCAGCTCTACTGACCCGAAGGTGGTCAGGCACATGTCAGGCTGCCTCTAATAGGTGCTGCATAGATTTCCCTCAGTGCAGACTGGATTCAGGCTCTAGGCCCTGGGGCTGGAGTGGTGTGTGGTCTAGATAGTTCTGTGGCTTTCCTGTGGACTCCTGTGGAGGGATCCCCATGGGCAGGGCCTATAGTAGTGATAGGTCTTGAGGCTTATGTTAACTTGCCTCTCCTCAGGAAGTGGGCACATCAAAGAGGTCATTGTGGCTGCCGAGGCAGAGCCAGGGGATGGCGAGATGGCAGAGGTTCCAGGCAGTCCTAACCATCAGGAACTTGGGCTTATTGGGGAGGGCGAGCAGACCCAAGTCAAGCTGCTGGTGAACAAGGAAGGCCGCTACGTGTGCATGCTATGTCACAAGACCTTCAAAACGGTGAGCCCCTGGGGCCAAGGGCCCATTGGCTCCCCTGCCTACTCCTATCCAGTGAGGTTCCTTGAGCCTTACTGCCCCTCCCCCACAGGGCAGCATCCTCAAGGCCCACATGGTAACGCACAGCAGCCGCAAGGACCATGAGTGCAAGCTCTGTGGTGCTTCCTTTCGGACCAAGGGCTCGCTTATCCGGCACCACAGGCGGCACACCGGTAAGTGAAATGGGGATCAGAACTACACTAAGTAGCCTGTTGAGGGGCTCTGGGGGCACCCTACAGCTGGCCTGTGTCCTTGGATGAAGAGACGGGGCTCCATGCCTCGTGTCCTCTCAACACAGGACACTGTCTGTCCCACACTGAGGGCTGATTGTCCTTTCACAGATGAGCGTCCTTATAAGTGTGCCAAGTGTGGGAAGAGCTTCAGGGAGTCAGGCGCGCTGACTAGGCACCTGAAGTCTCTTACTCCATGCACAGAGAAGATCCGCTTCAGCATGAGCAAGGACACAGTTGTGGGCAAAGAAGAAGTGCCTGCAGGTCAGCTTGGTGGGGAGGCTGCCTGAGTTCTTGAGACAGGTGTTGCCAAAATTGGCTGCCAGGCTCTTCAAGGACTCATCGAACTCTTCCTTAAAGGGTCCAGTGCCTCTACTGTGGGGACAGTTACATCATCAGTGACAGGAGACCCCATGGAGTCATCACCTGTGATTCACCTGGTGACAGATGCCAAGGGCACTGTCATCCATGAAGTCCATGTTCAGATGCAGGAGCTTCCCCTGGGTATGAAGGCCCTTGCCCCTGAGGTAGGTGGTGCTCTGCCCTTTGATCACACAGTGCTAGACTCACCCCCACCCTGGGAGGCACATGGGATTGTGGGGAGAGCTCCTTAGTAGACCGCGCGTCCAGGCAGGGAAGCTGCCAGGGTTTGAGGTGAAGTCCAGGGAGAATGAGCTGGAATTTAGTCAGGGAGAACAGGCAGCTGGCAGTGCACCATGGGGCTCCAAGGATGGGCTTGTCATGGGTTTGCCATGTGTCATGGGTGAGAATGGGTACCCTGTACTGGGCTGCCTGACAGGCCTCCCTCCTTCCTTCTTTCCCCCTACCTCCCTTACAGCCCCCAGACCCTGAGGAGCTCCCCTGTTCCAGCGAGAATAGCCGTGAGAATCTGCTTCATCAGGCCATGCAGAATTCTGGCATCGTCCTCGAGCGGGTTGCTGGGGAGGAGAGTACTCTGGAGCCAGCTCCTCCCTCTGAGTCCAGTCCCCAGTCCCTGGGAGAGGGACCCCCAGAACTACCACTGCTGGAAGTGGAGCAGATAGAGACAGTAGGTTTCCGTTACTGGCATGATCTTTCTGTGAGGTTGGTCCAGTGTCTGATTAGCATGCTGGGGGGGAGGCTGCCACCTCCTAATGCACTTAGTTTTAGTTTTTTGGTTTTGTTTTCTTTTGAGATACAGTCTAATGTAACGCAGGGTGTCCCAAATTTACTACGGAGCCATTGTTGGCCTCAGTTTTTGATCCTCCTGCTTCTGCTGAGTACTGGACTCAGGGACATGCACCGCTGTGCCTGGCTTGAGAAGCAGCATTGCTTTCTGCTGTAATTTTGTCCTCGGTTAATTTCTTTACCTATGGCCAAGAGAGAAGAGGGCTGGCTCTTGTGTTTGGCACCTTCGGAGCATAGTTACAGTAGGTGCTAGAGGTTGGTCTCTGGTCCCCCAGCAGGTGGCCAGTGAAGCTTCAAAGGTGCCTAGGACACATCCATGCCCTCAGTGCAGTGAGACTTTCCCAACAGCAGCCACCTTGGAGGCCCACAAGAGAGGTCATATAGGTGAGTAGCAGGGAGGTAGGCCGGTGGGCTGGCAACTGGTGGGCTTGTGGGTGGTGAAAATGGCCTAATGCTGAGTGTGGCTTCAGGGCCGAGGCCATTCACCTGCACACAGTGTGGCAAGGCCTTCCCCAAGGCCTACCTGCTCAAGAAGCACCAGGAGGTGCATGTGCACGAGCGCCGCTTCCGTTGTGGAGACTGTGGGAAGCTTTATAAGACCATTGCTCATGTGCGGGGCCACCGACGTGTCCACTCAGACGAGAGGCCTTTCCCTTGTCCCCAGTGTGGCAAGCGTTACAAAACCAAGGTAAGCCTTGGTCCTGCAATCCTTAGGCTTGTACCCACCCTCCATTGTCTTCACTGGGGGTCTGGCTGTGTCCTCTCTCACCTTCTTCCCAGCCTAGACCTGGGGGTGGGGGCTATGGTTGAGAACAGGCTGTCACGGAAGGGTTTCCCTAGAATGCCCAGCAGGTGCACTTCCGGACACACCTGGAAGAGAAGCCCCACGTGTGCCAGTTCTGCAGCCGAGGCTTCCGGGAGAAGGGCTCACTGGTGAGGCATGTGAGGCACCACACGGGCGAGAAGCCTTTCAAATGCTACAAGTGTGGCCGTGGCTTCGCAGAGCACGGCACACTCAACCGGCACCTGCGCACCAAAGGTCTGAGCCACAGGTGGCAGGAGAGGGTGAGGGCTGGGGTCAATTGGCCCTGACTGAGCTGAGCTTCCCTGTTGGCAGGGGGTTGCCTGCTGGAAGTGGAGGAGTTGCTGGTATCTGAGGAGAGCCCCTCTGCGGCCACCACTGTGCTTGCAGAAGACCCCCACACCGTGCTGGTGGAGTTCTCCTCGGTGGTGGCTGATACCCAGGAATACATTATTGAGGTAGGTATAGGGCTGGTGGGGCAGTTTGGACTCAGGCCAGCCCAGGCTGACCTAATTGGCTTTCCAGGCTACTGCAGATGACACAGAGACCAGTGAAGCCACTGAGATCATCGAGGGCACCCAGACAGAGGTGAGGGTCTAGGGGAGGTAAGGGAGGGTCATCAGGCTGCTGAGGTGTCCCTCAAGCTGAACCGTGGTCCTTGCAGGTGGACAGTCACATCATGAAGGTGGTACAGCAGATTGTGCACCAGGCTGGTGCTGGGCACCAGATCATCGTGCAGAATGTGACCATGGACCAGGAGGCAGCACTGGGCTCAGAGGCAGCTGCTGCTGACACAATCACCATTGCCACTCCTGAGAGTCTCACTGAGCAAGTGGCCATGACACTGGCTTCAGCAATCAGTGAGGGCACTGTGCTCACAGCCCGCACAGGTCCAAACAATGCTGAACAGGCCACTGTGACAATGGTGTCATCAGAGGACATAGAGATCCTGGAGCATGGAGGAGAGCTGGTCATTGCTTCACCAGAGGGCCAACTTGAGGTGCAGACTGTCATCGTATAGCTTGAGAGCCTCTACTGTGGTAGAGTGAGGACCCGAGTGCCTGCCCACACCTGCCTGGTCAGAGGACATTGAAGTTCAGGCCCCAGAGGCGCTGAGAGACTGTGGATATGCAGGGTTTTTGTTTGTTTTTTGCTTTACAATAAAACATGAAAATCTGCAGCTTGTGATGTTGAGGCAGCCTCTGGGGCTGGCACCACTGCCTTCATAGGTACCCTCTGGACACACCTGCCTACTCAGGCCTCCCTCTAGCCACACACTTGGCTTGCAGCCCTGGTGGCGCCTCAAGGCGCGTAGGTGTCTCTGGCATGTTGACAGACAGCCTCTTGATGCTGTCCTACCTAGCTGGACCCGTGACTCCAGCTTTCACAGGCCTGCTTGGGTGTGAGGTGTTCCTTCTCACCTATCAATCGGGGACTGCTGGGGGTTAGGGGGTTGGTTTAAAGACCTGGGACTCTGGATCAGCCTGAGTAGCTGATGCTTTCCTCTGTGATGGGCAGGTGTTGGTGAAGCTGCAGGAGATGTCAGGCTAGGGCTGGTCTCCTGATTTCATCACCCTGTTTCCCTGATGGGCTGCAACTCAAGACAACTTATTCTGGGCCATCTAGTTCCAGAGGTGGAGACGACAATGAGGCTGGCCATGGGCATGGTTGTCCCTCACTGTAGTGCTGAGATTCTTCTAGGGGGCTGCCAGGGACTTCTGCCATGATTCTAAGTAAGTGGAACTAGTTTGGCATATGCCCTGTCTCTCGGGTCTCTGGAATGGGAGCCAGGTCTGGAATCCACTCCATGGAAGGGGCGGTTCCCATTGTAGTCCAGCCCCTTCCTGGTCTAGGGCTTCAAATACCTGTGGGTGCTTTGGAATCAGAGCTACTGTATCTAAGACTGCAGTTCATCTTGGGCCACATGAGGCCCTTAATCTGGATTGAATCTCACTGACTCAGGACCCTTGAATTTTTGATACCACCTTACTCACAACCTGGGTAAGTCTAGGGGCTGGGCTGGAGGCTGGGTGGAAACAGAATCCTTCCATCCTTGGAATGAGAGGTTATCATGTGCCCCCCTTCCCAGCCCACACACGTACACACTGAAGAAACATGGAGAATGCAGGGATGCAGAGCAATATGGGTCAGTCCTAGTTGGTTACAGCTGTGCTACGACCTGGTATGGGTTGGTGTTACTCTGGGACATTCCTGTACCCAGGCTTTCTGCTTTGCCATGGGTTGGCCCTGGGCCTTGCTGACAGCACTTTGGGCACTGGGGGCCATGGGGGCCACAGCGCTGCGCATTGGAGCCTTCAACATTCAGAGCTTTGGTGACAGCAAAGTGTCAGATCCAGACTGCGGCAGTGTCATCGCACAGGTGAGGCCCAGTGGGGTAGCAGAGGAACGGGATGAGGGCAACGAGGAGATGCGGTGGGGTGGGAGGTGGGGAGCAAGATGGGACTAGGAGCTAGGCTCTGGGCAATTAGGCTGATTGGGACAGTGCATCTGTGGGTTCTTCCTTCAGATCCTGGCTGGCTATGACATCATCCTGGTGCAGGAGGTACGAGACCCAGACCTGAGTGCAGTGTCCTTGCTCATGGAGCAAATTAACAGGTGTGGCAGGGCCGGGCACCACAACCCCAGCCACAATCACAAGCTTGGTTTGGTGCCTTGACCCAGGGACTGGCGCATCTCTCCACAGAGTGTCCAAGCACAAGTACGGTTTTGTGAGCAGCAAGCCACTTGGACGTGACCAATACAAGGAAATGTATCTGTTTGTCTACAGGTGAGGGGTGGGGTGAAGGGAGGAGACACGGGCAGGGGTGACCAGCTCCGAAGACCACTTGGTCCTCTGCTCCCAGGAAAGATGCAGTGTCGGTTGTGAGCACATACCAGTACCCAGACCCAGAGGATGCCTTCAGCCGGGAACCTTTTGTGGTCAAATTTTCAGCTCCTAGCTCTGGTGAGGTTGATGCTGTCCTCTCCCAGAACTACCTCTGCCAGACTGTCCTTGAATCTCATACTCCCACCTTCCACAGCCGCCAAGGAGCTCGTGCTGATCCCCCTGCATGCAGCACCGCACCAGGCAGTGGCAGAGATTGATGCCCTCTACGATGTGTACCTTGATGTGATTGACAAGTGGAACACTGATGTAGGCCACCCCCACCCCCATCCCCTAACTCAGATCCCAGAATACTAAAGGTGTGCTCAGGTCTGGACCATTGCACACTGACTGACCGCTGTGCTTGCCCACAGGACATGCTGTTTCTGGGCGACTTTAATGCTGATTGCAAGTACGTAAAGGCCCACGACTGGGTATCAATCCGCCTGCGCAGTAGTGAGGTGTTTAAGTGGCTCATCCCTGACAGTGCGGACACCACAGTAGGCAACTCCGACTGTGCCTACGACCGGATCGTAGTGAGTGGCGCCCACCTGCGCAGGAGCCTGAAGCCCCAGTCAGCCGCTGTTCACAACTTTCAGGAGGAATTGGGCCTAGATCAGACCCAGGTGAGTGTGGGGTAGGGCTCATGAAGAGAGACCCAACAGACACACCAGCCCACTCAGGAGGGGACTCACAGAAATACTTGCCGTGAGTTTACACTGCTGTTCCCGCTACAAAGGCAACCATAGCCAAGGATCCTTAGTGCCAGTCCCCCAGGAAGGAACCGTTGGCATACTTCTGTTCCTTTGCCACATGGGGGCACCATGAACCCAAGGGTGGCCACCCAGACTGCACCACCCCCTTCTCAGCTGGGGACAGCTCGAGGATGCGTTTCTCTGCTGAATTGTTGAGGCTCCACCCCTCTCCTTCCAGGCTCTTGCCATCAGTGACCATTTTCCTGTGGAAGTGACCTTCAAGTCTCACTGACAGCTAAGGCCTAGCCAGGATATGCCATCTGCAGACTCTGTCCATAAGGAATGGCGTCATAATGGATCACTGGGTGGCGGGCCACCCACCCATTGAGAATACAGGGCAGGGCCAGCTGGTGTGGACAGTGGCTATGGGCACATTACAGGATTACTGGGAGCCTGTTTCCTCATCTGTAAGGAATGGTAACATCACCTACCTCATAGGACTGCTGTGGAGAACCCATGGAAAACACCAGAGCAGCAAGCACTAACTGCATGCTTAATAAACAAGCCGCTCTTGGCCAGGATTACCCACACGTTGGATGAGGCCTCTATGCCTTCTGAGACCTCTGTTCCTAGGCTGTAAAACTTGGTCTTAATGCCCAGTAGATCTGTTTCCATTGCTCTCAAGGAAATGGATGGCTTAGCTTGTCCACTTCCCAGCCTGGTGGAAAGCGGCCTCTTCTAGACCATGCCAGTTCCCTGTCCTTATTTTCTTTGTACAAACTTCAAATGCTTCCCATGCTTGTCCTGCCCTTCACGGGTCCTGAAACACTCATCTGAAGCAGAGGCTGGGTTCTTACCTAGCTCTGCAGGAGCAAGGAAGGCTGCACCCACCCAGTGTGTGAGCTGTTTTGGGGAGGAACCCCACACAGCAAAACAAAGGTACCTGCTTGGCACTCAAGTCCTGCCCAGAGCCCACGCCCGTGTTTGGGTTGAGCCCTTCAAAGAAGTCTGATGTAGCTTCTTCCCTGAAGTCCTGGGCAAGGCCCTGAGGATGGAGGTTTATGCTCAGGTGGGCCATCACTTTAGGAGCAGGAAATTGCTCCGTGGACACAAAGCTCTCGAGAGGTTTCTGGTTGTTAAAACTTCTCATCTTTGAGTGTGTGTATTTATTTTTGTGTGTGTCTTTGGAGGTCAATAAAACATCTTTAGGGGCATTAGAGAAATCGGTCTGAATCACATAGAAAAAAACCCTTGTGATGAATTAGAAAAGTTTGGTTCTGTTTGTTTTAGCATTTCTGGGAATTGAACCAAGGACCATGAGCATGCTAGGTAGGCGTTCAATCAAGCCTCATTCTCAACCTATAAGTCTGGCTCTTGCAAAATCTATGCAAGATTCAGGACCTTGCACTGAATAAGCAGTACTGGGCTGGGGACGCAGCTCAGTTGGCAGTGCTGGCCTAGCACGCACAAAGCCCTGGGTGTGGTCCCCAGCACTCAGGAGGTGGAGGGAGGAGAAGCAGTCCTCATCTAGGGCAGGAATGGTGGCGTGGTCAGGGGAAGGTAACAACCCTTTAGTCCTCCTCCACATTCCTGCTCCTCAGGTTCTTCTGATAGCTGTCTATTCTTTCTAAATGAAAATGTACGTGGCCAGAAGGATTTCCTATGGCGATCCTAGTAGATAACTGGAGACGGAGACTGTCTGGCCTTAAAGGTTCCAAAAAGGCGGCCAGTAAAAGGCCGGGGATAGGCCAACCTGCAGACATTGTTCACAATTTTGCTTTAAGATGGACAAGCAGTGTGATGTTTTGTGTTCACCAAGCAGAAGGGTGCTTGTGGTTGGAGCTGTAAGGCCATAGGCTTCAAGGAACAGCTTCTTTGTATGAGCATGTGCATATGGCTAAGCCAGAGGTCAAGGGGTATCTACCTTGTTTTGAGACAAGGTGTCCCACTGGCACTCACTAATTAGGCCAGAATGGCTGGCCAGAGAATCCTAGGGATCTGCCTGCTCCTGTCTACCCAGTACTGGATTACAAGTGCACCCACCATGCCTTGCTTCTTTCCAAGCTCACGATAGCATGGTGAGCACTTTACTGACAGACCCATACCCCCAGCTAACAGGACTGCTTAAAAGGAAACTCTGAGCCGGGCGGTGGTGGCACAGGCCTTTAATCCCAGCACTCAGGAGGCAGAGGGAGGCGGATCTCTGTGAGTTCGAGGCCAGCCTGGTCTATAGAGTCAGTTCCAGGACAGGCTCCAAAAGCTATAGAGAAACCCTGTTTCAAAAAACAAAAAACAGAACAACAACAACAAAAAAAACCTGTGTGTGTGTGTGCACACGTGTGGACACGAAATGTGCCTGTGTGTATGTGTACCATGTGCATGATGCAGTGTCCTCGGAGCAGAAAGGGCAATGGATCCCGGAGTTATAGAGGGTTATGAGCCACCATGTGGGTGCTGGGAATTGAACCTGGGTTCTGTGCAAGAGCAGTCAGTGCTCTTAACCACCAAGCCACCTCTCCTTCCTGAACAGGACATTTTAAGGTCAGGAACACAAGAGCTAAGAATTTTTAAGTTGAAAAATACCTTGTTTATAATCCTTGGGACCAGGTAGACCCTGGAAGGCACGCGTGACCAAACATCCGTGGGGCCTTAGCCCCTCTTTTGCTTGAGCTTTTCCAAGTACATTTGCAGGGACTTCTGGATAGAGTCTCGGGAGATGAAGCTGACGAAATACTGGATGTCAGCCTCACGCTGCTTGATCAGGTTGTCTGCTGTGGCCTTTCGCATCATGCTCTTGGTCAGCTGCCGAGAATGGTCTAAAGAAAATGGGGCTGCTTGTGAAAATCACCTTCAGAGAATGTGGGGCCACTCCTGCTGTTCTACACTTTCTGCAGGTATTGAAACACAGGCTCTCAGAAAATCACAGAGAAAGCTGGGTGTCTTAGTACTTGGCCAGTTCCAGCAGGATGGGGAGTTCAAGGTCAGCCTGAAATGAACACCTTGTCAAGACAGGAGGGAACTGTAAGAGTTTGTTATTGCTGCTGCTGAGACAGTCTCTCCAGGGTGGTCTTTAACTTGTAGGTCTTTTTCAGTCCCCTGAGTGCTAGGATTAGTCACATGCCACTATGCCTGCCTGCCTTAAAAAAACAAAAAAATAGGTCCGACCTCTTAAAGATTTGTTTATTTATTATGTATACAGTATTCTGCCTGCGTATATGCCTGTAGGCCAGAAGAGGGCACCAGATCTCACTATAGATGGTTGTGAGCCACCATGTGGTTGCTGAGAATTGAACTTAGGACCTCTGGAAGAGCAGTCAGTGCTCTTAACCTCTGAGCCATCTCTCCCAGTCCAAAAATTTTTTTACTGTCATTTTTAGGGCTGAGAACACAGGTCAGTGGTAGAGAACATGCACAATGCCCTGAGTTCCATCTCCAGCTCCTCAAATTTACCATCACATCATTTTCATTGAATTGTATTATTTTCATTTTCTGTATCAGTAGATACTTGCTTGTGCATGTAGAGACTAGCTACTTGGCTCCATAAGAGAAGAGGACTCCAAGGAGGTCCACCCAGATGGCTCTTTTTAGGGAAATTCAAAAGAATACTTTGCAACAATTGGGACATACATGACATTAAAGTTTTAGTGTCTTCTGGAGGCATCACAATCCCTGACTTCAAACTCTACTACAGAGCTACAGTACTGAAAACAGCCTGGTACTGGCATAAGAACAGACAGGAGGATCAGTGGAACCGAATAGAAGACCCGGATATCAATTCACACATCTTCGAACACCTGATATTTGATAAAGAAGCAAAAAATATCAAATGGAAAAAAGAAAGCATATTCAACAAGTGGTGCTGGCATAACTGGATATCAACATGTAGAAAAATGAAAATAGACCCCTATCTATCACCATGTACAAAACTCAAATCCAAATGGATCAAAGACCTCAACATAAAGCCAGCCACACTGAACCTTATAGAAGAGAAAGTGGGAAGTACACTTGAATGCATTGGCACAGGGAACCACTTCCTAAATATAACCCCAGCAGCACAGACACTGAGAGAAACAATTAATAAATGGGACCTCCTGAAACTGAAAAGCTTCTGTAAAGCAAAGGACATGGTCAACAAGACAAAACAATGGCCTACAGAATGGGAAAAGATCTTCACTAACCCCACATCAGACAGAGGTCTGATCTCCAAAATATACAAAGAACTCAAGAAATTGGACACCAAAAAATCACGTAATCCAATAAAAAAAAATGGAAATCAGACCTAAACAGAGAACTCTCAACAGAGGAATCTAAAATGGCTGAAAGTCACTTAAGGAAATGTTCAACATCCTTAGTCATCAGAGAAATGCAAATCAAAACAACTCTGAGATTCCATCTTACACCTGTAAGAATGGCAAAGATCAAAAACACTGATGACAACTTATGCTGGAGAGGTTGTGGGGAAAAGGGAACACTTCTGCATTGCTGGTGGGAATGCAAGCTGGTACAACCCTTATGGATGTCAGTGTGGCGATTTCTCAGAAAATTAGGAAACAACCTTCCTCAAGACCCAGTAATACCACTTTTGGGTATATATCCAAAGGATGCTCAATCGTGCCACAAGGACATGTGTTCAACTATGTTCATAGCAGCTTTGTTTGTCATAGCCAGAACCTGGAAACCTAAATGCCCCTCGATCGAAGAATGGATAAAAAAAAAAAAGTGGTACATTTACACAATGGAGTACTACACAGCAGAAAAAAATAACGACAGCTTGAATTTTGCAGGAAAATGGATGGAACTAGAAAGCATTATTTTGAGTGAGGTAACCCAGACACAGAAAGACATTTATCACTCATAGGTGGTTTTTAAACATAAGGCAAAGAAAACCAGCTTACAAACCACAATTCCAGAGAACTTAGACAACAATACAGACACTAAGACAGACTTACATAGATCTAATCTACATGGGAAGTAGAAAGTATAAAAAGACAAGATCTCCTGAATAAATCGGGAGCATAGGGACCTTGGGGAAGGGTTGAAGGAGGGAGGGGAGTGGCAGGGAGGGGAGCAGAGAAAAATGTAGAGCTCAATAAATATCATGGAAAAAGAAAGTTTTAGTGTCTTTTTTCCTTTCTTTTTTTCTTTTTCTAAGACAGGGTTTCACTGTAGTTTTAGAGCCTGTCCTGGAACTAGCTCTTATAGACCAGGCTGGCCTCAAACTCACAGAGATCCACCTGCCTCTGCCTCCCGAGTACTGGGATTAAAGGCGTGCACCACCACGGCCCGGCAAGTTTTAGTGTCTTAACTGGTGGTACATGCCTGTATCTCAACATGGAGAAGTGGAGGCAGGGGGATTCCATTTGAAGGCATGGGTTAAGTAGGTTGCTTCAGGGAAATCTTAGCTACACAGTGAGACCTTTCTTTAAAAAGTCAAACACCAAGTGTTGGTGCCCCTGTAGCTTCACAGGGTGCAGCTGTGTTCCTGATGGCTGCCCCTTCTGTAAGAGCCCCGTTCCACAGAAGCAGATAAACAGCGCAGCCTACGTTCACAGAACCCAACTTGGGAGAACTTTTGGTTTCATCAGGATGGATCACCTGATCCATCTTCCGTTAACCACTTGCCCCAAAGCTGCCCACTGCTTGCTTCTCACCTGGAATGGCCAACCACTGGGCCATCACTGAGCGAGTCTTGCTGAATACCTGGTCCTCAGACACCACCTCGTCCACCACACCCAGCTTGAGGGCCTCTGCTGGTGGGAAGAGCATCCCCAGCTGAAGGGCACGCTCTGCTGCTCGGTGCCCAATGGTGTTCACAAAGTTGTCTTTGAACCTGGAATGAAGACATCCTTCACCTCTGTGCTGGTGGTGGTAGGGGGATATATATATATGTTGTCAAGTAGAGTATGAGCGCAGTCCCTTGTCTTACCAGAAGGGGGCAACAATGCCCAGCAGGGTCTCATTTAATCCTATGGTGTACTTGGGGTTGTCAGCCATAATCCTGTAGTCACAGGTAAGAGCTATGAGGCAGCCTCCAGCTGGAGCGGCACCCTGTACAGAGAAACAGAGCCTTGGTCTGTAGGTGTTCCATCAGTTCCTAGTAATATTCCCTAACCAGGGCTGAGGGTGGGCATGAGCTCTTGGCACTGCACTGATCTGGGCCAAGTATGCCCGACAGGTATGTAAACTGAGACTGGCCACCCAAGGACCAGCAGTGGAGATCTTAAGAGGCATAAGTTTTACCCATGGGCTCAAAGGCCTTGACATGTGGCTCTTTAGCTTTTAGGGGGCCAAAAAATGACTCTTAGGACAGCAAGTTGCCTTTCCCTCTCTAGCTTTCTGATGCTAATATTCAAAACGAGAATTTAGACAGAGCTGTCAGGCCATGAAGCTGTTCCTGGCAGTCAGTCCTACCAGGATGCCTGGGAACCCCAAATGGCAGTGTCTGCAATGCATGCACCCTAATGTCCCACGCTGAGACAGGTCATCAGTGTCTCTTCCCCAGGCTTGTGTATCTCTAAACTAACCTTCTCTCTTCAATCCTCCCTTTTTGCTCCTGTAGCTCTGATCCTTAGAGCTATCCCCTCAGAGAACCCTTTTTTTTTTTTTCATTTCTTTTTGTGTTATTTTCCCCCCAAGACAGGGTTTCCTGTGTAGTCCTGGCTGTCCTGGAACTCACTCAGCAGACCAGGTTGGCCTCTGCGCTGGGATTAAAGGTGTGCACCACCACCACCCCACAAGAACTTTTATTGAGTTGAACCCCAATCCTCTCTCTACTGCTTTGTCTTTCCAAGGTCAGGTGAGAATATCACTTCCGAAGTGCTGATCTGTTCAGGGCCCATGCCAGCCCACCAGGCCCTGGCCCCACCCAGTGGCTTTTTTCTGCTGTCTGTCTGGCCCAAGAAGGTCAGTACCTGAGTGTCCCCAGGGGGTAGGGAGTGTTTGGGGGCACTCACATTGATGGCGGACATTATGATCAACTTGGACAAGTAGAGCCTCAGCCAAAGCTCCTGCACAGCCTTCCAGTACTCAGCGTAGTGGGCTGGGTTCCGGCCGTACATCTCCATCAAGTCTAGGCCAGCTGAGAAAACACCCGGGCAGTCCTGCCAGGAGAAGCCAGGATCATGTTTGACCAGTAAGAAGCCGCTTCCAAGGAATCAGAACTGAGAGTGTCAAGGACATGGCCTGGACCCTCCCCTGGACTGACTCTACTTTCTGGAAGCTTCAAACTGGAAAGGACAGAACAGGTTAAGGGGGGTACTGCTCAGAGACACACATGTACCAGGCTGGCCGACACCAAGCACAGTTCCGTCATTCAGCCACGTGTTCCCATCTACCTCCCAAGGCCAGGCAAGGGCAGTGCTGGGGCAGAAGGGTCTGAAGAACTGCATAGCCTCACATATGGGTCCTCAGTTTGATGTCTCAGGTCTGACATAGCCACCAGAGCGGGCGTTAGGAGGACACAGGTGGAGGAGGAGCCAGTGGTGTACAGGAGAGCATTAGGGACAGAGCCTTGTGTCAGGGTCAGCACCAAATCCTGGGAAATAGCTCAGAAGCTTCCAGGTGAACAAATGCACTTGAGGATTTCCCCTCTGCATGGGTTCTTCGCCAAGGCTGAGTTCATGGGTGGGAGATCTGGTGCAGGGCAATACCTGCTCCAGGAAGAACCCAATAGCACCCCTGTGAGGAGCTGAGGGAGTGGATGCAGACATCCATCCTCATGATCTTGGAGTCATAGTGAAGCTGAGTCCTTTTTTCTTGGACACAAACTGATGCACAACACTTGTGTGTTTTTTTAAAAATATTTCTTGTGTTTATTTAACTTTATTTTATGTGCATTGGTGTGAAGGTGTCAGATCCCCTGAAACTGGATTTTCAGACAGTTGTGAACTGCCATGTGGGTGCTGGGAATTGATCCCGGGTCCTCTGGAAGAGCAGTCAGTGCTCTTAACCGCTGAGCCATCTCTCCAGCCCCAACACTTGTGTTTTTATAAAATGCATCCCTCTTCTGTAATGTAACAGAGACAACTATGCTAGATTTAGATGTTACCCCGGCCCCAGGGTCTCTGTGTAACTCTGACTATCCTGGAACTACATAAACCAGGCTGGCCTCGAACTCAGAGATCCGCCTGCCTCTGCCTTCCAAGGGCTGGGATTAAAGGAGTGCACCACCGTGCATTGCCAATTCAGATAGTTCTAACGAGACTGGGTATGATGGACCTGTGGGCCATCTTCTCAGTGGGTAGAGGATGACAGAAGGGCCAGGCTGAGAGGACAACGGTCACATGGGACAACAGCAGGAGCAACAGAACATTTGGTCTTGGTGGGGAATGTCTGTAACCCCAGCATGTGGAAGGCATCGGCAGATTTAGGTTTTTCTTTATTCTTTAATTGTTTATTTACTTACGGACCTTTTGTTTTTTTGAGACCGGGTTTCTCTGTAGTTTGGAGCCTGTCCTGGAGCCAGCTCTGTAGACCAGGCTGCCTCAAACTCACAGAGATCCACCTATCTCTGCCTATCAAGTGTTGGGATTAAAGGCATGCGCCACCACTGTCTGGCAAATTTTTATTTATTTTATGTGATTGTTTTGTCTGCATGTGCCTTGTGCCTGCAGAGGCCAGAAGACCCTGGTGTTGAATCCCCTGGGACTGTAGCTACAGACGGTTGTGAGTCACCTTGTGGGTGCTAGGAACTGAACCCAGGTCCTCTGTAAGAGCAGCCACTGAGCCATCTCTCTAGCCCCCAGCGGCAGATTTTGAGTGAAGGAAAATAAAGCAGTACTACTGGTCATCCCAAATAGATCTGAAGAGTCAGCCTGTTTCTGTGATCTGGGAAGAGAACCCAATTGTTGGGTGAAGAGTGGCTGAGTCACATTCCAGTATGGCCTATGTGGGAAGAGTCTAATGTTTATTCCTATGAATAGTGATATAAGCTTTTGACTTTTTTCTCCTTCATTCCTCCTCCTGGCATCATCAGTAGCAGAAGCAGCAGTAGGAAGCAGCTGAACCATTTATCTCCCATTAGCTGGAAATCCAGCCCCCTTGAAATGAAATTTTTTTTATTTTAAAAAGATATGGAACGCTTCACGAATTTGCATATCATCCTTGTGCAGGGGCCATGCTAATCTTCTCTGTATCGTTCCAATTTTAGTATATGTGCTGCCAAAGCGAGCATCCTTGCAATGAATTATAAAAAGACCCAACCTATATTAATTTGTGGTCGAGGATGTGTTTCTGTTCTTGTTCACAGAAAGAAAATAAAAGCTGGATGAGATGACTGCATATACAGTAAAGGAGTGACAGACCTGATGACATCATAGCTGCAAACGCCCCATAGAGGAGTTGGAGAAAGGAGTGGGAGAAGAGTCCATGGTCCAGTCTACTCTGCCAGCACAGAGAGGAGTGCCTGATCGCTCTAAACTGCAGGGTGCCATGCTGCACTGAAGAACAGATGCTGAGCCGCTCCTGGACACTTGGAACACACACAGACCCTGAGGCCCTGATGAGATGACCTGACCACGATGACGACAATTTTCTGCAGTTTGAATCCTGTTTGCTTTGGAGCTGAGATGCAGACTGAACATTGGACTGTTTTAATTTCTGGGACACAGAACTCATTTTTGTTAAAATATTGGACCTGAGAACTAAGACCCTCAGGGAAAGAAAGACTCAAAATAAGAAATGACTGAAACCCCTCTTCAGTTAAGAAGGGGGCAGCTGTTCAGAGACTGGAACTGGTATTTGATAGCAGCAATGTCATTGTACAATTACCAGTATTGATCTGATATTTGTAACAGCATATAAGATGTTGAGAAAAGTTGGTATTGACCAACAATGCCGAGAATCACGGTACTGACCTAAAGATATTTGGAAAAGTTAGTATTGACTGACAATGCTGAGAATCACGGTACTGACCTAAAGATATTTGGAAAAGTTGGTATTGACCAACAGTGTTAAGAATTATGATATTGACCTGTCAACTGCTGAGAAAAGTTTGACACGCCCTGTAAATGTTGGGAGTTAATGTATATGTTAAAGAATTTTAAATTTTGATATAATGTAAAAAATTTAAGAGATGCTCTAAACTAGGTGAAAAAGCATTCTCAACTCAGGCGATTCTCTTCTCTTTAAATAGGAAACTATAGCCTTTGGGAGCATGATTATTCATAAAGCATTATAATTTATCCTGACATGAGAGTATGGCTCTACAACACAGAGCCCCAAAAGTATCTCTCTCCCATAATCTTTTCTTCAGAGATCAGCAGTCAGTGACAGGTTTAAAGCGTCTTCTTCCCAGATGCCTAAGACAGGAGCTTGCATATATGAATGCCTGTTCCAAAGATGGGAAAATCTGGGTAAATGAAGAGGTCTTTGCCCAAGCCAGGCATAACCATTCTGTCCTGCTGCAGAAGCACGGGCTTTATTAAAATTAATGAGAGAGTGGATTGTAGGCCCATATTTCTATATGGTGTGGCAGCCAGTCTCTAAAGCCATAGGCTGCCCCACCTGAGGTGGTCACATAGCCTTCCAGACAGGCTGTCTCTGCCCTAATAAAAGGTCAGGATGTTGTTTTGCCCCTTTCTTTGTAATTTGGAAGATGCCTGATAGAGATGCTGATTCAAGCCCATGTGCCAGCTAGCATACAGAGCAGATAGGTAGATATGGATGTGACTAAAAGCCATTCACCTGGTTACCTAGGAAACAGAATGCTAATGTATTTCCCCTCATTTAAGTTTTGGTATAAAGATTTTTGGAGAAAAAATGAGAGGAATTCTTCAGGATGTGAACTCAGGACTTCATGAGGGATCACTGAGAATCTCGCTCCCGATAAATCCATGTGAGTTGTGCTTTTATTCCCATACCTCCATGCCAGTCCAGAGTGAGATAGTTTATGTTGGGGTCTGGTCAAACGAAATAATTGAGGGTCTGGGCTAGCACTGGACCCTGACACAGCCCACACAGGAACATATAGACCTAGTTCCTCCTTTCATTTAGCTGCTCTTTCATTTATCCTGGACGCAACTAACTTTATTACTACTCCCATTAGTATGAAACCACAAGCCATAACACAGTATCAAACTCCCTTACTCATGTGATCTGTCCTAATTACAGCAGCTCTTGTCCCTTTCCCTCCTGGTCTTTGCTGGAGGAATTTCTGCACTCTTAATTGCCAGAAACTTAAACACAACCTTCTTTGATCCCTGCTGAAGGAAGAGACCCAATTTTCTAGCAACACCTTTTCTCAATTTTCAGCCAATCAGAAGTTTACATTTTCATCCTTCCAGGTTTCAGAATTATTTCCCATTTCATTACTTATTATTCAGGCATAAAAGAACCATTTGGATATATAGGAACACTTTGAGCTTTGATATCTACTGACTTTTTATTATTTATCTTATGAGCTCATCATGTATTCCCTATAGGCCTTGTCACAGACACTTGCCACAGTGATTGCTACTCCAGCTAGAGCTTCTGCTGACTTGCTACACTTCACTGAGGAAACATTACTGCTACACCAAGACCCCTAAGTTTCATTTTCCTATTCCTATTTCCTGTGGTAGTTTGAATGTAATTGATTCCTATAATCTCATAGGAAGTGGCACTATTAGGAGGTGTGGCTTTGTTGCAGTAGGTATAGCCTTGTTGGAGGAAATGTGTTGGTGCAGGAGAATTGTCTGTATTCTGTCAATCATGTTTTAAATAAACGCTGATTGGCCAGGCAGGAAGTATAGGTGGGACAACCAGACAGGAAGTAAAGGTGGGGCAATGAGAACAGGAGAATGCTGGGAAGGAGGAAGCCCATTCCTCCCCAGTCCCACCCAGACCACCGAAGAAGCAGGATGTGACCTGCCCCGCTGAAAAAGGTACCGAGCTATGTGGCTAACATAGATAAGGATAATGGGTTAATATACGTTACAAGAGCTAATATGAAGCCTGAGCTAATGGACCAATCAGTTTATAACTTAATGTAGACTCTCTGTGTGATTTTCTTTGGGGGCTTAATGGCTATGGGAACTGGGCAGGACGGAAACCCCAACAAGCAAACCCACATGCTACAGAATGGCGAATGACTGTGGGACCTGGTGGGAGGACAGAAGCCACCCAGGCCCTCATGTCACAGGGTCACTATGGAGATGGCTTTGAAGTCCCTCCATGCTCCAGGCACACCCAGTGCCTCAGACCACTTCCTGTTGCCTGCAAGTCAAGATGTAGGACTGTCAGCTCCTTCTTCCAGCACCATGTCTTCCTCCACGCCACCGTGTCACACCATAACGATAATTGGACTAAACCTCTGATAATATAAGACACTCAATTAAATGTTTTTCCTTTTATAGGCATTTCTGTGGCTGTGTATCTCTTCACAGCAATAGAAGCCCTACAACAGGGGCCTCATTGGGAACTGGTTCTGTGCAGCTCTTCACTCGATATTACACTCACTTCCACTGTCTTCTCTGTAGGAGCTGTCTTTGCTATTATGGCTGGTTTTGTCCACAGATTTCCACGTTTCTCAGGGTATACTCTAGACAACACATAACAAGGGCTCATTTCTCATCATATCTGTAGTAGTAAACATGACATTTTTCCTCACCGTTTTCTAGGGCTCTCAGGAATACCGAGACACTGCTGACCATCCAGACATTTGCACCACCACGTGAAATGCTGTGTCCTCCATAGGGTTATCCATTCATGGATGGCTTTTATTATAATCTGAGAAGCCTTTGCCTCCCAACAAGCGATTCTCCCAGTAGAACAGTCACCGACATTCCAGAGGAATGCCATGTCAGTACCCCAGTTACTAAGGGGCATAACCGGTTCCCAAAGCCTCCAATGACCATTGGTTTTACCATAAAGCAAATGACGACAAAAGCGTGGACGGTGACAACAAAAACTGACATCCCGAATTCTGAGGCTTAGAGAATGGCAGAGTCCTGACACGACTGTAATATGCAAGGCTTGGTTCATGTGACTTTACTTTATTCTATGACACCATGGGTTCGTGTGACACCCTTGAGGCCAGGAGGAATGATGTACTAAGTAGGGGGACTTCAAGTGAGTTAAGTGGAACAATTCCTGTAGGTAGTCAGCATCCACCTAGGTCACGTGCAGGCACAAGGCCGGAAAGCCTGGGGCGGGAGACTTCAGTTACAATAAATGATTCTGTAATGAAGGCCTTTCTATACAATAGGGTGCAGTGGCCTTGGTATGTCACGCCATCATTGATACAGGGTGAGAGTATTTGCTAAGGCCTAAGGACAGTCAGATAAAAGAGTTGAAATGGGATCACATTACTAGGTCAGAGGTCAGACAAAGGGCAGAGAGCGCTCCAGTGAGTGGTGCTGGGTTTGGGTGAACTATGTGCTACACGCGTGTTTGGTGGGTCATTATGAGTTACCACATAAGAAAGGCTAACTAGGATAAAACATAGGCTTAAATAAGGGCTACTGTGAACTCTCGGACTGCTATAGGATAAGAATAATGAACGGAATTGTGGCAGTTGGTGGGCTAATGCTTATTAATGCTAATGAAGCACCACCAATTAGATGAGGTAAAATGTGCCCTGCGGTGACATCGGCTGGGAGATAAACTGCTAAAGCTATGGGCTGAATAAATAAACTAGCAGTTGCAATGATAATAAGCACAGGAATTAATGAGACATGAGTCTGTCGGTCTTTGTCCAGGGAAGTCACCACTTCCCTGCTGGTCGGCCTGACCCTTTGGGGCTTGATGACTTTTAGCTTCCTGCACCTTTACTGACCACGATGCTAAGACCTGCTACTGGCCAGTGGTCCATGCTGGTCTCTGTGTCACTGTGGCATACAGCATAGGGAGACACCTAGACTTTACGCCTACTTTGAAAGGGGCTGAGGGGCTACAATGATGTGACACTTGCCCAATATTCAGATGACCCTGGGTTCAGTCTCCAGCATCACCCACTCCCCGCCAAAACAAACAAAAAACCCCCAAAAACCCCAAACCATTATTTACTGGGAGCTGGAGATGCAGCACAGATCCACCAAAGGCCTGGGTTTGGTTCTCGCACCGCACAGGCTGGCGCAGTGGCGCTCTGGCCTTGACTGCACAGCAAGTTGGAGGCTAGTCTAGGGCACAGTAACCCAACCCAAACAACGAGAACAAAGCAGCTGAAATGACCTGGCTCCACATTTGGCTGCGTCCTGGTACTGAGGAGGGCAGGGGACCGAAGCTCTGAGGACTGCCTTGCCCACAGTATGACTTCCCTGAATTCAGTGGCACTGCTCTCACCAGTGCTGCTCCTGGCATGCGCCAGCGCTGGCAGGCAATGCCCAGGGTCCCCTCCAGAATACAGACGGCAGAAGAATTTGCCCCCTGATACCTGACCTAAGATGACCCAAAAGGCAAGCGAGCACACACTCTCAAGGCATGTATCCTGCTGGGAGTAGCTCAGGTACCAGCAGCTCCTGAGGGGTGGTGCCCTGGGAACCCATGGCTACATTTGCTAATGTCTAAATGACTTTAGGTGGCTCCAGGGAAGACAAAGTTCCCACAGAGACTGCTCGGCAGGTTCACAGGGATAGCTCAGGCCTGGTACACACCCCATCCGCCTGAGAACCTGATCTTCAGGGAACCGCGTCCTAGAAGCCCATAATGGTGATCAGGGTTGTTGGGGGCTCCATACCCTGTAATGGATTGCTCTCTGCCCACAGTCAGGGCTGGGGGTGTGGGTATGTGTGTGTGTGGCTTGAATAGGCACCTACCGAAGTGAGGATGACACCACGGAACGTCTTGTCATTCTCTAGTTTCTCCAGGCTGATGACAAACTCTGTCAGAAACTCCAAGCTCAGGGAGTTCACTGGGGGGTTCTTGAACTTCATCACTGCAATTCCTAGTTTAAAAAAGAGGGATCCTCGAAAAGTGCTCAGTCCAGGCCACCCCCGGCCACCCCTGGCCCTCACTCTGTCTAAGGGAGTTGCAGAATTTGGGGTTTCAAAAGTTCAGACAGACTGGGTGGTGGAGGTGCATGCTTTTAATCCCAGCATCCGTGAGGCTAAGGCAAAGACAGGTAGATCTCTGTGAGTTAGAGACCAGCCTGGTCTACAGAGCAAGTTCCAGAAGAGATAGGGCTACACAGAGAAACCCTGTCTCATTTAAAAAAACAAACCAAAACAAAAACCCAAAAGCAACCCTCCAATCCCCCCCCCCCAAAAAAACAACCACAAAAATGTTCAAGCAGGAGCCTGGTACAGTGGTGAGCACACCTCTGATCCCAGCACTCAGGAGGCAGAGGCAAGCAGATCTCTGACTTTTGAGGCCAGCCTGATCTTCAGAACAAGTTCCAAGACATGAGGACTACACAGAGAAACCCTGTCTTGAAAAACACACAAACAAAAAGTTCAAGTAGGGCTTAGCAAGATGGCTCAACAGGTAAAGTATTTGATTTGGGAATTTCTGGTTTCCAGTGAGGTTGTAGATGGTAAGTCCTGTCTGCCCTTGGAGCCTCGATCTGCTATCTTTTCTTCTCAGAGATCTCAAATCCCCTAAATAATCTCACTAGTATCTGTCTCGAGGACCTAGGACAGTGTCACTAGCCCTCTTGAGAACAAAGGTTCTGGAGCTGCCTGTAGTACTTGGGACATATGGCTAGCCAAGCATATGTCAACTCTTGGATGACCCATCGCATACTAAGGCAGGTGGAAGGGACATGGAGACAGACACCTAGATCTAGGGAGTAGGATGTCACCATCACGAACAACTCTTGCTCCTTGTCCTTACTCTTTAGAGGCCATTGCACCCTAGAAAGCAGAACTAGTAGGGGAAAGGTGTGCCACTCCCCTAGCCAGAGGCACAAAGCTAAGTTTGCTGGAAATTGCTACTTCCACTGAGGGCGCTGCAGTGGAGAACCTAAGGCCTGCAAAGTTAGGACTACTGAGGCAGGCACAGGTCACTCAGGCCGTCAGCACGACTCCAGAATAAAGCGTGATTTAAAACATTTTGTTTGCCAGATGGTGGTAGCGCCTGCCTTTAATCCCAGCACTTGGGAGGCAGAGGCAGGTGGATCTCCATGAGTTCGAGGCCAGCCTGGTCTTCAGAGTGAGTTCCAGGAAGGACAGTCAGGGCTACACAGAGAAACCCTGTTTCAAGAAAACAAAACATTTTGCTTTGGTTTTGAGGCTTTGAACTCAATCCTCTGACCCCAGCTCTCTGCCTGCTGGTGAGACAGGCATACGGCAGGACCCTCGGTCTAACAGCCACTTCTGACTGGAGCTACAAAGCTCAAGTTCAGGAGCCGTACAACCAAGCTAGGCAAGGTCGACAGCCAAGATGGTGGCCAACCAGTCCCTGGGAAATTCTGAACTGTAATCCCTCTCACAGGGGCACACAGACAGACAGAAATAAATTTTGAAATTAAACTAAATGTAAAATAAAGCATTATCCATCCATCCATCCACTCATCATCCATCCAACCATCCATCAATCCATCCACCCATCCATCCAAGGCTACACAGAGAAACCCTGTCTCAAACAAACAAAAAACAAGTGAATGAATAAATAAAACAAAGAACTGTACAATCTAGTTACCAGAAAAAAAATCAAGTCCCCCCCATTAAAAACCTAAAACCAACTAATATTTTAAGATTGCAATTTCGTGTTAAGCTGTCCTTGGCTCCTGCAGCCCACAGACTACATGGTGGACACTCTTGAAAACTATGATCTTAAATACAGGCTTGATAAAGTCCCAAACCTCAAAAGAAGTACACAGCCAGGCACTGGGCAGGACATTCTGGATGCCCCATTTCTGCCTCAGTCTACCTTTCAGGTCTATTTTTTTCCCCGAGACAGGGTTTCTCTGTGTAACAATCCTGGCTTTCCTGGAACTTGGTTTGTAGACCAGGCTGGCCTTGAACTCACAGAGATCCACCTGCCTTGGCCTCCTGAGTGTTGGGATTAAAGGCGTGTGCCACCACTGAACAGCTCAGATCCTTTCTTTCAAATTCACGCAGCCCAGGGGCAGGAGACAAGTTCCGTGGCACTTCAGGCCTCCCCAGGTAAGAGCTTCAGGCGAGGAATCACTGAGACTCACCTGGGTACAAACCTTGGGGACCAGGCAGATGGACTAGT
This sequence comes from Ondatra zibethicus, assembly GCA_004026605.1. Taxonomy (NCBI): domain Eukaryota; kingdom Metazoa; phylum Chordata; class Mammalia; order Rodentia; family Cricetidae; genus Ondatra; species Ondatra zibethicus. The sequence continues at coordinate 146,020 of PVIU01002189.1, read as the reverse complement.
CCACACCAGAAAGTAGCTAGTAGTCCCATCTGCTGTACTGGTTTGACAATGAACCAGTTTTGTCTGGACCAACAATCTTCATACAATCTTAACTTTTTTTTTTTTAAAGACAGGGTCTCATTATATAGTCTTGGCTAGCCTGGAACTCATTATATAGGCCAGGCTGTCCTCCAACTCATAGAGATCCACACACACCTTTAATCCCAGCACTCGGGAGGCAGAGGCAGGCGGATCTCTGTGAGTTCTAGGCCAGCCTGGTCTACAAGAGCTAGTTCCAAAAGAAGAAAGAAAGAAAAAAAGAAAGAAAGAAAGATAGATTCACCTGCCTCTGCCTCCCAAGTACTGGGATTAAAGTTGTGCACCACCACTGCCTGGTCTGAAATTTTAACTTTTAAAAGAGGCAGGCAGACAGAGATGTTTTACCTCAGTCAGGGCTATATAGTGAGGTCCTGCCCCAAAAACAAAACAATAAAACCCCCAAACAAACCCCAAAATAGGGGATCTGCTTTCATTTTCTATACAAAAAACAGAAAAACAAACAAAATATAAAAAAAATTGCTATGTAGCCGGGTAGTGGTGGTGCACTCCCTATCATACATGTGCACCCTCATTCACACACACCATACATATATGTAAAAGAAGAAACAGAATAAAAGTAGTCGTCCACAAGCCAAAGGACAACACAGGGTGAGGTAATACCAAAGCCACAAGACATAGCAGAGACTCCTGCCTGGAGCTTCAGAAGACCACAGTCCTTCCCGCCCTGGCTTTGGACTTCTGCTCTTTAGAAATGTGGCCGTCATCTATCTCATCAGCTCAGTGTGCTGTATTCTGTGTCCACTCGGATTGCCATTATCAGAAACCTACACTTTCAGACAGAAGCCAAGCAGTCCTGCCCTGGGGCCCTGAGTGTCCCTGTCTATCCAGTATCCGCACCAGATGGCTATCTGATTTTGAAGGCTGGAGGTGGATGCCATTCTGGCAAGAAACCTACTTTAGTTAGAAGGAAAGGGTTCCCTTGGTACGCCAAAGCCTGTTCCTCAGCTGCACTCTGAGCAGACTGCCCTAGGCTCCAAGTCTCAAGGACACCAAGGAGTTGACAGCAGAGCTGGATCTGTGCCACGACTTTGCCGTCCTGAAAGATGACAGTGGGCAGAGTCTACTGATTGTCCTTCTATTTTCTCTGATTTGAATTTATCACTCTGTGCAGTTCCTCTTGTTCTTCTGTACTAGCAAGCCAAGTCTTCAGAGGAAGAGGGAACATCTCAGAACCAGGCGCACAAGGGCTTCTAGCAGGGCTCAGCTCACACTTCTGTAGGTTTCAGCGAATGCTGCCAAGCCCTCCGCTATCCTCGGTTCCTAGTGTGTTCTGTTTGCAGCATGAAAGAAAAAAACACAGTCCTATCTCCAGGGCATTGCAGCCACTAACTACTTGCCTACAGAATTTTCAAAATAATCAAGAGGCATTTCCAGCTGAGGACCTGAGTGTCCAGGTGTCAATGAAGACCCTTCTCTGAGAATGAGGGCAAAGTCTTGGTGCCAAGTGGGTTCGTTTAAGACCTTTGACTTAAGTGGAAGAGGTAACTGTGACCCAGTTACAGGCCTATATAAAACAAACACCTCAGACTTAGCTGGGAGGAACATATCTGAAAAGCCCGGTATGGCAGTGGGCACTAGGGGAAAGGTAACAAGGCAAAAGGTCAAGACGAGCTAACTGAGAGAATTTAGATCAAGGTAGACCAAGCTCCTGGAGCAGGGTGAGTATTAGATACAATCTTTGTGAATGACGAGTTCAGCAGAATCTAAAATGAAACATAATTGCCCCTGATTTTTGGCACAACTGATTTGAGAAGTATGCTAATCGGAAGTGCCTGCTAGGCAACACTGGAGAAATAGTGAAACAGATCAGAGAGTCCATCTTCATACCAGTGAACCCTGGCAAACAGACCCTGCATCAACTCTGAAAGAAACTACTTTCTGTGCCAGCAAAGTTCACACTTTGTGTTTCTATACTGGCGGCTTACAAGTGTAACGAGAGGGGCTAGATGGATGGCTTAGTGGTTAGTCTGGGCATTTACTCCCAGCACTAGGAAGGCAGGAGCAGGTGGATCTCTGTGAGTTCGAGGTCAGCCTGGTCTGCAGAGCAAGATCCGGGACAGCCAGGGCTAAACACAAAGAAATCCTACAGAGAGACCTTTACTTGAACACCCCCATCCCCACAAAAAAATAGTATTGGCTGCTTTTCTAGAGTACCTGGCAGCTCACAACTGTCTATAACTTCAGTTCCAGGGGATTTAACAGCCTTTTTTGGCTTTCACAGTACTATGCAAATTACATGCAGGTTTAAAAAAAAAATAAGAAAAGAAACCTATATACATAAATTAAGCTGTTAAAAAAATGTGCAAACATTTGCAATTCCAGAACTTGGGAGGCAGAGGCAGATGGGTTAGGTTCAAGGTCAGTCTCAGTGACACAGTTACACAATGAGTTCCAGGCCAGGGTGGAATAGAAATGTAATCCGTCTCAAACAAGAAAAAAAACCCCATAAACTAAAGAGAGGGGGCTGGAGAGATGGCTCAGTGGTTAAGAGCACTGGCTGCTCTTCCAGAGGTCCTGAGTTTGATTCCCAGCAACCACATGGTGGCTCACAACCATCTTTAATGAAATCTGGTGCCCTCTTCTGGCATGCGGGCATACATGGAGGCAGAATGTTGTATACATAATAAATAAATCTTTAAAAAAAAATATAAGCCTTTGAATTTAAAAAAAAAAAAAAACTAAAGAGACATATGGGCTTTTCTATTTTGCCTTTGAACTGGAGGTAACACTCTATTTTTAAAACCAAAATAAATAAAATAAAACCAGTTGCTATTTTACCTTTTCTATAAGAGATATATACAAATACACACATATATGCGCACACACATACAAACATATGCTACTCACATATGCTAAAATTGTGATAAAATACATGTTATTAAGCCCAACTGTCTAGTCATCTTTAAGTGTATAATCTAGTGGCTTTAGCATGGTATAGAGTTGTTACCTACCCATTCTGATATTTTTATTTATTTATTTTTGTGGTACTGTTATTACACCCAAGGCCTGGCAAATGCTAGGGAACTGTTCTATCATCAAGGCACCTCTCCAGCCCTCTAATATTTTAAAATGTGTGTTTCTGTGGTATCTAAGAGACATAAAAATCTGTCACAGAACTGATCCTTTCAAGGTCTGCACCAACTACTGTTGGACGCATCAGGTTGAGCCCAAGGCCCTCCTCACTCCATGCCAGCAGCACTATTACATGGGAACCCAGACCTTGGCCTGAGAGTCTCCTTGGGATGCTTCCTTCCTCTACAGGTGTCAACACTTAGTGCTAAAAGGCCAGGGTCAGGGTTGGCATGGGAGCCCAAGCTCTGTGCCCAGCTGTGTTCAGTTTCCTAAGCTTTTCTTCCAGAAACTCATTCTCTACCTGTGCCGGAAAATCCTACCTTTTCCTCCTTGCATCCTTATAGTAGCATTTCGTTTGTATTTTAATAAATAAAGCTTGCCTGAGGATGAGAAAAGTAAAACAGCCACACTGGTCAGCCTTACAGACCAGGCAGCAATGACACACACATTTAATCCCCATAGCCACACTAAATTGCCATAAAAAACTGGGTGGTAGTGGTGCGCGCCCTTAACCCCAGCCCTTGAGAGGATTATAAGAAGGGAAGAGACAGCTCCCAGTCTCATTCTGAAGTTTCCTGAAGGCAGGATCACCATTTTCAGACTGAGGTCGAGGTAAGAGTCAGTGGCTGACTGCTTTGCTTTTCTGGTCTTCAGGCTGAACCCCAATATGTTTCTGGTTTTTTATTAATTGTGCTTCACATCCTCACTTTAAAAAACAAAAGAAACCACAGGAAAAACAGGCACTATATGTAGCCCAGGCTGACCTCAACTTCACCATCCTCCTGCTTCAGCCTTTTGAAGGGCTTCCCAGGCGCTCTGACGGGGTGGGGGCAGGGAGTGACCCTACTTGTAGCTTCCAACTTTAACTAGGAAAATAGTTGCTGGGGTCTGCACCATGAGACAGTGTTGGGAAAATATTCCAATCATTTTCATGTTGGTTTTTTTTTTTTTTTTGAAAGAAAGCCAGGAGTGGTGGCACATTTTCTTTCTTTTCTTCTTCTTCCTCTTCTTTTTTATAATTTATTTCACTTTATGTGCATTGGTGGGAAGGTAACAGATCCCCTAGAAATGAAGTAACAGACAGTTGTGAGCTGCTCTGTGGGTGCTGGGAATTGAACCCGGGTTCTCTTAACTGCTGAGCCATTATCTCTACAGGCCCCATGTAGGATTTTTGAGACACTTAGCTTCAGCTGGATTTACAAGCGTGAGCCACAAAGCAGGCTACAATCGTTTTTTTTTAAAATAATTTATTAATTTAATTTTATGTGCATTTGGTGTGAAGGTGTCAGTTCCAAGGATCCCAAGAAACTGGACTTACAGACAGTTGTGAGCTGCCATGTGGGTGCTGGGAATTGAACCCGGGTCCTCTAGAAGAGTAGCCAGTGCTCTTAACCATTGAGCCATCTCTCCAGCCCCCTACAACTGTTTTTAACTAATAGTTCAGGTAATAGACCATAACTTTAAAAACTTTAACCAAAACTTTAAAAGCTAAACCGAGCAGTGGTGGCACACTCCTGTAATCCCAGCACTCAGGAGGCAGAGGCAGGCAGATATCTGAGTTTAAGGCCAACCTGGTCTACAAAATGAGATCTTGGACAACCAGGGCTACACAGAGCAATCCTGTCTTAAAAAACAAAACAACAGTTGTGCAGTGGTGGCGCACGCCTTTAATCCCAGCACTCGGGAGGCAGAGGCAGGAGGATCTCTGTGAGTTCGAGGCCAGCCTGGTCTACAAGAGCTAGTTCCAGGACAGGCTCCAAAGCCACTGAGAAACCCTGTCACGAAATAAAACAAAAACTTTAAAGTTCACACGTTTTGTCATTCAAACCACCCCGCGTGACATTAAGTTTTAAACAGAAAATGAGTTTACATGAGTTTTTTTCTCACTGTTTTTGGAAATTCAAAGTGCTCAACATCTGCCTCACTTCACACCGAACGTATAGCCTTGGAGCCTCGGAGCGGGAGGACGCGCCGTCCCCACCTGCCTCACTCACCTGCCTTGTCCTCCGCCTCCACCAGCACCCGCTTGTTAGCGAAGCGCCGCGCGCCGTCCAAGGCCTCCCTGCGCCCGAGGCGGGACCCTGCGGACAGCACGGAGCAGTGTTAGCAAGCTCGCCAGACTCTCGCCACCGCCGCCCACAAACCCAGCCCGCTCCGGGGCCGTGCACCGGCTCCCCCTCCCTGACCACGCACCGGCGTGCAGCAGAACGCGACTCGCAGCAGCCAGCGCCATCTTGGCTGTTGGCAGGCACTGGAGAGGGACCCAGCGTCGCCGCCAGCAGCCGGGCGCAGCAGACTCCTCCTCTCGACCGCCCCTCCTCTTCCCTCCCACAAGGTCAGGAGCAGCCAGGCATTCCGCATCCTCCTGAGGACTGGGCGCGGCCTGCCTCCGGAGTCAGTAACTTGTTCTGGGTGAGCCCCACCCCCAGAGCAGCTGGCAGCACTAGGTAATGAATCAGCTGGTGTCAAGGGTCGGGCACCTGGGGGGGGGTGTCCGGAGATTCGAGTGCAAGGTATCCTGCCAGCTTCCGGCTGGAGGGAAGGGGGCCAAACCTCACCCAGGCAATACATTAACGCATACCAGAGGAGCTGGGATTAGGAACATAAACTAAAGCTGGCAGAATGGTTGCAGGGTGGTGAACAGATTTGCAGCGCTAACAAGGAAGGCTGTCACCGTGGGTTTAAAACATACCCTCACAGTGTATGTTTTTGGGCCGGGTGGTGTGGCTCAGGCCTTTAACCCCAGGGACAGGAGGACCTCTGTGAGCCAGTCTGGTCTACAGAGCAAGTTCCAAGACCTCCAAGTTTATTTTTGTGTCAATACTGAAAGGCCACAAATAAAAGCCACCTGTGTGGCATATGCACCGAGTGAGGGCAACCTCAATGTTTACTCCTGTTTTAAACGTTTCTAAGTCTTCCTTCTGGCATTAGACTTTTCTGTGGTCCGGGGAATGGATAATGGGAAACTGCCACACCACCAGCTCAAGACCAGTAGGAGACAGGAAATTATTCCCATATCTTCACAACACAAGCAGCAGCAGCCTCGGGCAGAATCAGCTTCTCATCCACGGAAATGTTCGCATCCCAAACACAAACCCCGAGGCCCCTGGGTGAGAGCTTTTAGAAATGCCACCTGGGGAATTAAGCCTAAAGTGAGTTCTTAGTTGGGTGGACACAAATCTTGACTGTTCTGGACCAAGAACGAGGCAGCAGCACTCAGTTTGCATCGAGTCCGAGGTTTATTCAACAGTCCTCTCACTCTACACAAGTACAAACAACCTTATCTAAAACACTACAAAGTCATAAAACTCAAAACAAAATTTATAGTACTGACTGTACAATAAAAGCAAAAAGAGGCAATGTATACACTGCCAAGGTTAACCTGCAACATCCCCGTGAATGGCAGGTTCCATGAGGACCCTGTAGAACTGGCTCATCAATTTCAGAGAGTAACAGAGAACTGGGGGCAGGGAAAGATAAAGGTGTTTACGAGGACTCCAAAGGGGACATGGTCAGGCCTAACAGCACAGCATCTTGGCTCCCTTTCTGCAGATGTGGCACAGCAACAGCAAGGGTACGGCCAGGTTGCCTAGGTCCTAGGTCATCTGTGGAAAACGGTGTGTTGCAATATAGAGGCTTGCTTGTCCCAGCTGGCTCTGCTATAAACCAGACTCTCAAGAACAGGAAGGGTGAACTTTCTAGCCAGAAAACTACAGGGCACCTTAATGGGCACAGTCCTGAATCAACAGTACCTCTGCAGCCACAATCCTCCTGCAGAGGGAATATCTCAACTGCTGTCTTCAAAGCCCACCCCGTTATGGGATCCTTCCCTACAGATCCTCGTTGGCTAAAGAAAGGACAAAACTGAGTTGGGGGAACATAAGTTACAGAGGTACGAATCAACGTCCCTGCTTATCGGGAGGAGTTGGAGCTGGAGCGGCTCCTATGGCGGCGGCGGCCGGGAGATCGAGACCTCCTACGCACAGGGGACCTGCGCCTTGGAGAGCGAGACCTGCAGGAAGAGAAACCTGGTCAGCCAAAAGCAAAAAGCTTCAAGAAGCACAGCTGTGGGGGCAAACTGGCCTTTGCTACGACAACTCTAATTTTACAACCCTATGAAGTGTGGCTTCTGCTATGTCTGACCCCAAAGCTCCTCTCTTAACTCCTCCTGTAATCTTTTTTCTTTTTGGTTTTTTCCAGTCAGGGTTTCATGTGTAGACCAGGCTGTCCTCGAACTCAGAGATCCACCTGCCTCTACCTCCCCAGTGCTAGGACTAAAGAAAGACATGTGCCACCATGCCAAGCAGGCCCCTCACCAAAAGCGGAGAGCTTGCAATGGGTTTCAATGGACCCATGCTAGCTTAGACTCTAGTGGTTCCTTGGACTGGCCTCATCTGCGCCTGTCAATACACATATTTTGACTGTCCTTTCTCTTACCAGTACCCAAGGGCTATATGCTGACCTTTCTGTATTCAACCCCAAATGGGCAACAATGAAGGAGCCCAGAATTGCCATAGCCATTTGGGTTTATAAATCACAAAGAAGCCAGATGGGTCAAGGGCAATTCCAATTAGTTCACCTCCTCCTCATCCGTGGGGGTGACCTGCGCCACATGGGAGGTGGTGGAAGCATTCTCCTGGGTGGGCTGAATCGTCGTGGGGGTGGCCGAGGCCAGGGTGCCAATACAGCAGTAGCAGTGATCTCTTGGCCATCAATTTGTCCTGTAGAAAAAAGGGACAAAACCATAAGATCTCTAATATTAAGTACTTACCATACTCATACCTGTGATGGTGTGGTCACACATGCCTGGAATCTCAGCTTTCAGAAGCCGGAGGTAGGCAGAGCACCTTTAGTTAACCTCGGCAACATATATATACTGCCTCCAAGTCAAATCAAACAAAAATATCCAAATTAACGCCAGCATTGGAGAAGCAGAGACAGAACAGGTAGATCTCTGAGAATTTGTAGCCAGCCACGTCTACACAGAAAGGTAAGACCAGACAGGAGTACATAGGGAGAGACCATCTCAAATAACAAAACAAAACCCTACCTACCCCAGGCAAGCACCAATGTAGATGCTCAGTATACCAAGGTAAACAATCATAAAATAACACCAGGAACACCTACCACAGGGATGAAATTTAAGACACTAAGGCACCTAACAACTTCCCTGAAGACAGACAACCCACACACAATTCTGAAAATGTGTTGAAACCTGTTAGGTAGAAGACATAGAACGACCAGCTGTGGAACAAGTGACAAGATAGCACAGGGCTTAAGGGCAGGATGGAGGCTCTTGGCAGGGGCAAGAAGGTGCCATTAGTAGCTGAGCTTCCTTTTTCAGACAGGGTCTCACTACACAGCCCTGGCTGTCACTAGGCAGACCAGACCAACCTCAAACTCACAAATCCACTTGCTTCTGCCTCCCAATTACTGGAATTAAAGCCACACCTGGCCCTGAACTTCCTTTTTAAAGGACGGTGGGAAGCTGAGGCTGGGGAAAGAAAAAAGAAAAAAAAAAGGACACTTGTTTGAAGAGTTCTGCAGCTATCTACATGAACTAATAATTTCCAAATAAAAGGAAAGACAAAGAAAAATTTAGGGATGATTTCAAAAGCAGGGAGGAAGCACTGCTGGACACAAACCTCAGGAACTTACAGGGTCTCAGAGAGAGAAAAGCAAACTGTTTCCACATCTAGGGTCCCTAGAGCCCAAACCTAGCCTCAGTGTTGACCAAGGGCAGGCTCCTGCCTGCAATACCCAGAGCTAATTCAGGCACCCTCAAGACAAAACCCAGTCTAACCAGGGCCAACACAGGTTAATGGCCCAGATGGTACTGTGAGCTGCCAGTTCACAGTCTCTGTAGCTGTCCATATCCTAGAGCAAGACACAAACTGTATTCTCTGGAACACTTATATGAAGTGGAAATTGACCATCAAAAACTATTACTAAGCAACACTCCACCTGGCTAGGCAGTGGTAACAGAGGCAGGAGGACCTCAGTGAGTTCAAGGCCAGCCTGGTAAACAGAGTGAGTTCCAAGACATCCAGGGATACACAGAGCCCTGTCTTTAACCATGCCCCACCCTGATCCCAACAAAATAAAACAAAAAACCCCAAACCAAACCAAACAAACACAAAACAAAAAGCCCACTCCAGCAATGCAGTTGTGTTAAAAAAAAAAAAAAAGTCTATGGGGGCTGGAGAGATGGCTCAGCAGTTAAGAGCACTGACTGCTCTTCTAGAGGACCCGGGTTCGATTCCCAGTACCCATATGGCAGCTCACAACTGTCTCTAACTTCAGGATCCAGCACCCTCACACTTTTACACAAATAGGCTAAAACACCAATAAAATAATTTTAAAAAAAAGTCTATCTTTAAGATACATTGTGTGAATTCAGTTTATGCAGCATGTACCAAAGCAATCCTAAAAATGCTGAAATGTTGGTAAAATAGAAAAAGAGTCTCAAAAGAATTAAAGAAAATATTCCCGGGGGCTGGAGAGATGGCTCAGAGGTTAAGAGCACTGACTGCTCTTCCAGAGGTCCTGAGTTCAATTCCCAGCAACCACATGGTGGCTCATAGCCATCTATAATGAGATCTGGTGCCCTCTTCTGGCATGGAAGCATACATGGAAGGAATGTTGTATGCATAATAAATAAATAAAAAAGAAAATATTCCCATGTAAAAGCCAAATAATCCTTTGTAAAAAAAAAAAGCTTCAATTGATCCACAGGTTTTTAACAGATTGAAAAATTCTTAAAATGGTAGTAATGTATTCATATTTGCTGACCGTTTTAGTGATAACGAGTTCTTCAGAAAACACATTCTTGGTAACTATACCCCACCGAGTAAGAATCAGAATCTACAAAGGGTTCTGTTGCAGAATACTGTTTTCAGGTATGTTACTTTTGTTTATGCTGCATTTGTTAACTCTGTGAAGCTCTGATTCTTTCTTTGCCTGTCTAAAACACTTTATGGTCTAATAAAAAGCTAAACGGCCAATAGTGAGGCAGAAGCAAGGATAGGCAGGGCTGGCAGGCAGAGGGGATAAATAGAAGGAGAAATGAGGAAGAGGAGGAGCAAGGAAACAAAGGAAGAAGGACATCAGTGGCCAGTTACCAATACAGCCAGTCATGGAGTAAGAGTGAAAGTAAAATGTACAGAAGAGAAAGGTAGAAGGCCAGAGGCAAAAGGTAGATGGGTCATTTAGTTAAGAAAAGCTGGCAAGAAACAAGCCAAGCTAAGGCCAGGCATTCATAACTACGAATAAGCCTCTGTGTGTGATTTATTTGGGAGCTGGGTGGTGAGGCCCCCAAAAGCCAAAAGAGTAAGAGATTACACAATAGGGCTCCACCGAGACTCAAAAGCACCTGGGTTGGAAACCTACTTCAATGGTCCCACAAACAACTGGTCTCTGTGAGGACAGAGTTGACAGGGCTGAGGGTGGCCACAGGATCACTCACCTCCATCCATGTGTTTCAGAGCCTTCTCAGCTTCATCTGGATTCTCAAACTCTACATATGCGTAGCCTTTGGATAGATGAGGATGCATCCTTTCGACAGGCATGTCAATCATTTTAATTTTCCCATAAGTAGAAAATATTTCCATGATATGATCCTACAGAGAGAAAGGTCACATCCTTGTTTACCTATCTATTACTTAATGGTCAAAGGGAATTCACTAAATGCTGAGTAAATCCCCACTAGTGTGAAAACATTCTGCCACATGACAAGATGTGTCACTGGGGTAGAAGTCTCCTGGATATAAATATAGTAAGTCCAATAAAAAGAATTAAACAGTGTTCCAATCAAGTCATGGATTGCATTCTAGGTGCACTGCTGCCAGATACCAGCTTGTCCAGCCTTCATGGATCAGTGACTCGTACCTTGGTCACATTCCTTGTGAGCCTCCCAATGTGCACTTTGGTGGGCTTAGGTGAAGGGCTCCGCCTTTTCCGCTCTTTTTCATCTCTTTTAGGTGGTTTGGATCTGAAAATACAAAACACCCAGAAATTCAGTTTCCACCAACCATAGTGGGTTTGAGGGTAGAATTTAGGGCAAGGTCTCAGATTTGGTCCCCAACATGGAAAAAGGAAGAAAAGTATCAGTTGGGTGTGGTGGTATCTGCCTAAAACCCCAGCACCCAGGAGGCCACGGCAGGAGGAATACTAGAAGTTCAAAGCCAATCTGCACTGCCTAGACAGAGCCTGCCTCAGCGACGGTGTTGAGGTTTCTACTTAGCTTGAACGGCTCTGTCTAGGAGAGCTCTCACCAATTCACTTCTGTCACCTACGGTGGTCTGAATGAGAACGGCCCCTTAGGCTCATATATTTGAGTGCTTGGCCATTAGGGAATAGCACTGTTTGAAAGGATTTGGAGTCCTGGAGGTGAGCTTAGAGGTTTCAAAAACCCAAGTCAGGCTCAGTGTCTGTCTTCTGCTGCCTTCACATCCAGATGTAGAACTGTCACCATGTCTGCCTGAATGCCACCATACTCCCTACCACATGAGGATAATGGACTAAACCTCTGAAACTGTAAGCCAGCTCCAATTAAATGGCTTTCCTTTATAAGAGCTGCCTTGGTCATGTGTCTTTTCACAGCAAAGGAACACCAATTAAGACATTATCCTTGATTTAGAAACCCTTCAAATTAAGACCCCCCCTCTTTCATTCTGTGTGGGCAAGTGCCAGGGCAACACTTGTGGAGGTTAGAGGATAACTTGTAGACCATCCTGAGAGCTGGGATTAAGGCATGCACCACCACTTTTCCATGACATACTCAAAATAAATGAATAAAAAATCATGGGCTGGAGAGATGGCTCAGCGGTTAAGAGAGCTGGCTGCTCTTCCAGAGGACTGGGGTTCAATTGTTCAATTCCCAGCACCCACACGGCAGCTCACAACTGTCTGTAACTCCTGTTCCAGGGGATCCCACACCCTCACATAGACATGCACGTGGGCAAAACACCATTGTCCATGAAAAACAAATAAATAAATTATTAAAAAAAATATGTACTTTTGTGCTATAGTGCATACATATGTGGAGGTCAGAGGGCAACTTGTGGGAGTTACCACACAATACCATGTGGATCCTGGAAATTGAACTCAGATTGTCATAAGCTTGGCAGCAAAAACCTTTACTGCTGAGGCATCTTGTCAGTCCCTGATGTACTCTTCTTAGAGCCATGGCAGTGAGCAGGCTAGCCACCCTGCACTCACTTGGAGCGGGAGCGCCGCCTGTTGTCATGCCTGCGCCGTGAGGGGCTCGGGGAGCCAGACGAGCTGCTAGAGCTGGAGCTTCGGGATGAGCTGGAGCTGCCAGAGCGGCTGGACGCAGAGGAGGAGCTAGAGCCGCTGCTGGAACCTGTGCTGGTGCTGGAGCCCGAGCTGGAAGTTGAGCTGGATCGAGACCTGAGGAAAAGGTGGGGCATCAGACAGTCAACAATGCGCACGCAAGAGTCACGTTTCTGCACACAAGATTGCCCAGCAGGAAATGGACCTCCTAGTTCTTTAAGTCATCAGCAATGACACCTGACAGGTGAAAGAAAAGACAGGCTGTTGTCACCTGTACAGAACCCTAAACTTTACCAATGGAGAAAAGGCAGGAGCCTAGCCAAAGTCAGATCACCATCTCAGCTGTGGATACTCAGGCCGGCTTTTAACTACCAAAAAATGAGCTCGAGGGGCTGAAAAAACAGCTCAGCAAGGAAGAGCACTTCCAGAGGACCTAGGTTTGGTTTCCAGCATCCACATGGCAGTTCACAATTGCCTTGTGATAGTTTCAGAGGACTCAATGCCCTCTTCTGGCTTCTGTGGGAAGTAGGCACACACATGGTATGCATGCATACATGGAGGCAAAACTCATATACTTAAAAAAAAAAAAAACAAAACTTCTAGACTGAAGCCATCTAATCTCAATTCAGAATGAAAGAATAACTAATACTTGCAAGAGAAACAATTCATGACATCTAAACATTGTACTTCTTAGTATCATAGAAGAGTTCATATCCATAAGCAACATACATTACATATCAAGACCATATATCATATATGAGATGAAACTCAAAATCAGCATGCCATAACTTAGGGTCTTGTCAACAACCCTAGGGTCTGGTTGCTTTCAAACTAGTTAAGAAAAGGTACCCTTCCCTTGGTCTCAATTTAATTGGCAAGTCTTAGGCACCAATGAAATCCTGTCTCAAAAAAAACACAAAAAAACCAAAAACAAAATAGAAAGCTCTTGTGTAACATGTTATACAGCACTACCCTCTACCCTCCCAGCCAAACTGCTGTCATTCTCAGTTCAGCAGGGCCTGTGCCAAAGATCATCACAGCTGGGCTGGTCTCTCTTGGAAGGAAGAGACAGGGAGGTGAAGGGATCCTCATGGAGTATTCAGCCAGCCCTCCCAACCAGCTGTAGTATGCAATTCTGCCCTAATTGCACATGGCCTCGCAGATGCTTTCAGTAGGGAATTATGAGGGGTGGGAACTCCATCCACACAACCACATCACCCCTACTGCTCCCAGTGCCTGCACCCGCGGCACCAAGTAACTCTAACAAACTCACAGTTCCCTGGAGTGAGTGTCAGTGAACATTGGCACTGGTTTGTTGGTAAGAGCACAGGAAGGGCAGATATCCTTTACATTTCCCCAAGGGAAGGAATTTAACACCCAAGGCTGATCTCTGATTTCCCTAACACACAAACGTGTCACCCTCCTAAAAAGAAAAGGTCGTCCTCGGTGGGCTTCACCGTGAAGGAAGACAGGGCTGCAGCAGTGGCCCCTCTGCCCCACCTGGTGCTGCTGCTTCCACTTGAAGCACTGCGTCTCTTCCGAGTCTTATCCCTGCCACGATCCTTCTCACTCGACTCTTTAGTGGCCCCTTTATCTTTAGAGCGGTCCTTGGACTTCTCGTCAGAGCGGTCCTTGCGTTTGGTAGGAGAAGGAGCCCTGCATGGTGAGGAAGAATGTGAGGTTGCAAGCTCCCCTGACCAAGCCCTGGAATAGTAAAACCCAGCAGTGGGGTCCAGAGGGAATACTAAGATCCCAGGTGATCACAGAGCAAAACCATCTGTGGGTTAGGACACTCACTGTAGAACTCAAACTCTCCCCTCTCTGAGGGTCCCTAAAACAGCAAGCACCCCCAAAATAGCACTAGAAAAATCTTACAGAAGGATTACCTAGTGCTGGACTTTTTATTATTTTCTTTGACTCCTAGCAAGCTCTTCTTTTTCACTCCTGATAAATCCATTCTCCCCTTCTGAGGTGTTCAAAGCAGCAATGTCGGCCTCACTTATCTGAACTCTCACTTCTAACTCGAGTCTGAGAAACGATCCCTAATCGATTGCAATTTACGCCAAAGAGCAGCCTAGTAACAAGATAAAAGGATTTAAATAGAGTAAACGAATTGACAAGGCAACAAATCTATTTTGCAACAAAAAGTTGAACACATAAGAAGAGAGCAAGGGAACACAGCAAATAGCAAGTGTCCACACAGCCTGGACACTCAGAGGACAGCCCTTATTTCCTCATGGGGTTTTGTCCTACCCCCAGGAGAGGCACAAATGGAATGGCCACCTTAGTTTTTTTAATAGGAAAAAATTTACAAAATTTATTACATGCCTAACATACAGGAATATTAAGATTCCTCATTGTTTTCATTAAAGAAATGGGGATGGTAATTGTACCTATCAATCTTATTTCAGAGCATGCACAACACTAGAGTTCACTGGTAAGTTTGGTGGCTTTCAAAAAATACTAGATACCACAATGGCTTCAGAGAAGAGAAGCCCAATTGGTAGATCAACTGACATGCTCAGATTTGTCTTCTTGCTGTAATTTCCTCTGTGGATACACTGAGTGATGTTTAGGTCATTTTGAGGATGACAAGCCCCAAAACATTAAATATTCAACACAAATAGACAAAACATTACAGAAGAGCATAAAAAAGGGTCCTGAAGTCAGGCTGTGGTGGCACACATATTTAATGCCAGCACTTGGGGAGACAAAGAAGGCAAAGAGATCAAGGCCAGTATGCTCTACAGGACTAGTTCCAGGACAGCCAGGAGGGCTACACAAAGAAACCCTGTTGAGGTATGTGTGTGGGGCATGAAAAAGTAAGACTGTCAGGTGGGTAAATATAAAGCAAATATGGGAAAATGTGACCTGCTGGATCTAGGCAGCAGTCAGGTAGGCACAAATACTGAATTCTTTCTGCACCTTGAAACTTGGAATGGGGTGAGATCTTACAGGTTGTTTAAAGTTTTAGCAATATGCTAAATAACACTAACAATAAATTTAGAAACTGCTTCCTGTGCTCTCTTCTTAGGGAGCAAAATACAAGCAAAGGCCTCCTTTCTTCAACTGTAACCACGAGAGAAAGAACAGACCATTGGTGTTTGATTTCAGAGACAGGGCACTTCTAAATGCTGATGAATAACTATTCTAACCCAAAAGAGAAGAGCCCTTGCCTCTGGACAGATGACTAGAACATGGCAAATGATTACCCACACAGCTCCTTTCCAGGGCTATAAAATCTTTTCAAGCTGTTTGCCTTAAAACATGCTATAGACACCCACCAGGGAACACAGCAACCCATGGTCTGGAGTAAGCAAGCGTGCCTGTATTTGACTTGTGCTTCACTACTGTCATCTTGGTCACAGCACTCATTCCTAACCATTTTCTTTACTGAGACAGGATCTGTCTATTACATAGCTCTGGCTGCCCTGGAACTATAGACTGGGCTGGCCTCGAACTCTTCCCGCTTCTGCCTCCCGAGTTCTGGAATTAAAGGCGTGTGCCACTACACCTTGCTGGTACTCACTGTTAGTTTTATAAATTTTTAGTTTCTTAGAGACAGGACTCTCTATTATGTAGCCCTAGCTGTCCTGGAACTGCCTACGTAGACCAGTTTGGCCTCGGCCTACTGAGTGCAAGGATTAAAGGCTTATTTTATAATCTAGCCGAGGCTGGCTTCAAATGTTCTATGCAGGAAAGTCTGATTGTTGATTCTCTTGCCTCCACCTGGGATTATAGGCTTTCTATATGGGGCTGGAGACCGAGACCAGGGCCTCATGCACGGTAGGCAAAAGCATCCCATCAACCGAGCTATGACTAGAGAGATTCACCTCTCCTGACATCAGCCTGTGAATCCGACAAGGCACTCAGCTAAAGTTCAGCGATAAGTGACAGTCAAAGGGAAACTACACCCACACCCTCTCTTACCTCATCACACCTGACTTCTGAATGCTTAATCGAGTCTGTAACAGCTCACCTTAATATTACTTTTGGGAGAGATCACACAGAGCAGGACTGCCCAGTAAGAATGTGAGCCATGAACACAACCTCGAATTTCCTTGCAGCCACATCAAAACTAGCGTAAAATTTTTCTTGTAGGGCTGGGCAATGGTGGTGCACATCTTTAACCCCAGCTCTTGGGAGGCAGAGGCAGGTGGATCTCTGTGAGTGGAGGCTATCCTGGTCTACAATGAGAGTCGCTGCTTCAGAAACAAATGGTCTGGGGAGTAGTGGCGCACGCCTTTAATCCCAGTACTTGGGAGGCAGAGGCAGGTGGATCTCTTGAGTTTTGAGGCCAGCCTGGTTTACAGAGCAAGCTAGTTCCGGGACAGTTTTCAAAAAACAAAACAAAACAAAAAACAAAACAAAAAACCTCAGAGCCTGGTCCACTCAAGAAGGACTCTACTACTGACACAGACTGACAGTCCAAAATTAATAGTTTTTTCTTTCTTGAGACAGGGTCTCATTATGCAGCCCTCAAATTCAAGAGACATGACACCCGAGTGCTGGGATTAAAGGTAGTATGTGGGTCCCAAAATTAGTTTTTAAAGCGGGCGGTGGTGGCACACGCCTTTAATCCCAGCACTCAGGAGGCAGAGGCAGGTGGATCTCTGTGAGTTCGAGACCAGCCTGGTCTACAAGAGCTAGTTCCAGGACAGGCTCTAAAGCTACAGAGAAACCCTGTCTCGAAAAACAAAAAAAAAAAAATTAGTTTTAATAAGATAACAAAAGTTACCTTTATAGCATAACCAATATAAAAATACTAAATATTTGTCTTTTTCCATACTGTTATTTAATTTTGGTATGGGCTTTAACATTTCAGTTTGGGTTGCTACCCGAGTGCTCTACAGGTACCAAAGAACAGATTTTGCTTGGGCACCCCCAGCCCAACCTATCACAAAGTACTTTTATGAAACAAGCAGAACCCAGTATTTTTAAGCAGTCTACAAATTGTAACCATAGTGTAAGCAAACACTTTGCTGGCTGTGGTCGAGTGCTAGAAAGCAAAGGTGAGGTTCTCTGTTCTCTCAAGTGCAGGTACCAGCCCAGGACCTTGGTCACCTCCCCGTCCTCCGGAAAGGTGTGCGTCCGACAGCCAGAGAGAGGAGAAAACAATTAGTTACATCTAGAGCAGAGGCCGTTTCGGCAACCTTCAAAGACTCTCGACATACAAAAGCACATTTGAGACGCGGTGCCTACGAAGAAGCACAAGGTACAGAAAGAACGCCTACTCCACGTCTCTACCATCAACCATAACCTCTCAATATTCTCCCTTCCAGCTCGGTAACCGTGCTCAGTCCACCCTGGGGGCCGGACCCTCGAGACCCGGAGCTGAGGAATGCACACAGGAGTTCGATAAACACTCGTGGAAAGAGATCTAAAAGAAAGCCAACCTTGTAGGCCGGTTCACCATCGGCACCGTCCGCTCCGGCCACTATATCGACCTCGCCTCCCACCCTCTTTCTCCACTCACAACTGAGGCAGGGCCCGGCGTGGCGAGCCGAGGTCTCCAGCTAGACAAAAAAAACAAGAGAAGAGGCGGCGCTCGCAGCTGCCGGGAGTCCCGCAAGCTAAGCTGGCCGCCGCCGAGCTAAAGGTGCGGGATCGCCCTTCCGTCTGCGACCGCCGCGACCACTTCCGGGCCGCGGCCTCGACGCCTCCCACTCCGCCCGACCTGAACCCCTCTTTCTCTTCGGGCTGTGCGCCTCGCCGGCAGGCCTCTACCACACCGCAGGGCTGCGGGACGCAACCGGCTCCACGATGCGCCCCACCAAGCCCGGCAGGCGGTCCCCGAAGTACGGATGCGGCCGGATTCCTCCCCCAACTTACATCTTCCCGAGGCCGCCACCTCCTCCCGCTCTTCTCAGACCCGGAGGTCGGCGCAGCTCTGTCGTCAGAGTTGAGAAGCGGGAAGACGGCGTCGTCGCGCAGCGATGACGTCAGGTTTCGCAGCCAATGCATGAGAGCGGTGGAAATTAAAGGACAGCGACTGTTTGTAGCAGGGGGCGTCGCAGCGGTTAGCTTTTTTTTTCCCTCCGGGGTGGATCCTTTCCAGGATCCGGGACTCGGCTTGCGCGTCCTGGAGCGCGCGGGTGGTTGGCTGGCCGGGACCGGAGGGCTTCACCCTTTGGCGTCTAGCGGGTCTGGGCGGAAGAAGCTACTCTGGTTGCCTCTCTTACTGACTCTGAGTACCTCATCTACGTTGTCTGTAGGACCTAAGGTTATGCGTCCTGCAGGGAGCGGTGCGCCGCACAGTCGAGGCGGGAGAGGGTCAAATCAGAGCCGCGCGGTTCTGAAGGGACAAGCTGGTACAGATGGTGGGTTCGTGCCGTCAAAACTCTGGTAGTGTAGTGGTGATCGCGTAGACGCGGTCTCAGTGCTGGTGGGATTCGGTCGACTAGTGCGACAGGAGACCAGGAAGGACAAAAAGAAAGGAGTTTGAGGAAATATTGAAGACTTGCAACAGGGGAGGCGTCTCCGAGGTGACATTTCTGAAAAGGGACAGAGGGAACAACAGGTGCAAAGAAAGGCGTTCAGGTTCGCTGGGAGAAGAAAAGGAACGCCAGTCTGGGTGAGGGTCACTGTCTGTGCACAAGGTTATAGAGTAGCGCTCCCGCCTCCCAACTTAGCCTGGCACATTCCTTGCTCTGTGATTATTTGCGAAAGTAATGGATATGCACACAGTTCCTGCGGTTATCCAAACAGGTTTGAGGCGGCAAGGAAGAGAGGAACAGATCTAAGTTGAGCTTTAGGAGGAAGGAACAAAGGTGGCTTAGATTTGGGTTACATATTGCAGTGAAAGGTAGAAAAGAGGACAACGTGCAGTTGGTGACCATGAAAAGATGGAGAAAGGAGATAACAGAGTCCAAGGAGCTGGGCACAGGCTAGGAAAAGAAGCCTGCCTCTGCAGTCTTGGGGTGGGGTTGGCAGATCCAGTCAGTCTGGCCAGGTACCCCTGTTGGACTTAAGATTTGTTGTGTGGGATATTTAACATAAGCTTATTTTCCTGTATTATTTATTGTCATATCTGCTGTGGTCAGGCATGAGTGGTAAGTGGATATATTAGGTATTCTCTAGAGGAACAGAACTGATAGAATGAAAATAAATAAGTAAATAAACATGTTGACTTACACAATTCAGTCTGGGTCATCCAACAGTGACTGCATTCTGGAAAGGCGGAGAACTTGTAGCTTTGCAGTCTAAGAAATGGACACCTTTGTAGATTCCTGGCCTTCAGCACAAGTTGGAAGGCTGAAGAAGTTAGGTTCTGGTGTAAGTGAAAGATGGCAGCAAAAAGGTAGACTCTCTTGCCACAGAGGAGCAACAAAATCAAATCTTGGACCTCCTCATGCGTGGGCAGTCCCTTGATAGTGCTGCTCACTTTTAGGGTGGATCTTCTCACTTTATTTGACAGTTGCAAAAATCCCTCACAGGCATGCTTAGGGGAGTGTCTCTTGGTTAATTCTAAATCCAGTCAGGTTGACAACCAAGATCAGCCATCTCCCAGGGGCTTTAGCCTGTTCTTGTAGGGAAAGGGCCCTTGAGGCTCTGAGATGGTGATAGTCAAGCAGGCAGCAGGTGCAGTTCTCTGAAGATTTAGTGGAGTCTATGTTTAGAGAGACTTCTGGAGGCCTCAGACCCAGAGCTTTGAGTCCAGAGCAGCACTGAGGACCTTGAAGCAGGAGGCAACCTAGGGTAGACCATGGCTGGTAGGGCAAGGCCAGAACAAGTTGAGCTAACACCCGCTCCCGTGCTTTTTTCCCCCAAATGTTTGAAGTAATTTAATTTGGCATTCGTGTGAGCTTTAACGCATTTTATATTAAATCTAACAGCATGATTTACTCAGATGCTTTGATAAAATTTGTTGCTAAATATTACAGATTTTTATAACCAACTGTACTATCAGCTGTTGAGCTCTGAAAGCTGAGCATCCAGACTTTACCATTTTGAGGTATGCAGAAGCATTCAGAAGGATTGTAAGACTGAATCTCTAGCCGGGTGGTAGTGGTGATGGCAGCTGTGGCAGAGAAGGCACACACCTTTAATCCCAGCGCTTGGGAGGCAGAGGCAGGTGGATCTCTGTGAGTTTGAAGCAAGCCTGGTCTACAGAGCTAGTTTCAGGACACCCAGTGCTGTACAAAGGAAACCTGTCTTGAAAAACAAACAAACAAGGCCAGGCAGTGGTGGCTCACGCCTTTAATCCCAGCACTCGGGAGGCAGAGGCAGGCAGATCTCTGTGAGTTTGAGACCAGCCTGGTCTACAAGAGCTAGTTCCAGGACAGGCTCCAAAGCTACAGAGAAACCCTGTCTCAAACACCAAAAGAAAAAAAAAAAAAGAAAAGAAAAAGAAAGAAAAGAAAAACAAACAAAAGAAACTCAATCTCCAGACATCCTTCCTTCTTCCTTCCTTTTCTTCATTCTTTCCTCCTTCCTTCCTTTCTCTCTTTTTTCAAGGCAGGGTTTCTCTGTGTAACTGTCCTGAAACTCTCTTTGTAGACCAGGTTGTTCTCATATTCACTGATAACTGCCTCCCAAGTGCTGGGATTAAATGCATGCACCACCATCACCTGGCTTCTCTCTTTCTTTCTTTTGTCCTAGAATCCCTTATCCCAGCCTGCTGCTAACCTACTGAGGCCAAGGTGGTGAAAGGCCACTGAGCTGGGGTTTCCAGGGACCCAGGACATCCTTGGCCCTGGTTTGCTGGAGGAAAAATGACTAGCTGGCCATAGTTTAGGAGTGATATAAGCCCTGGCCAGTATTCTGAGCTCTCTTCCGTTCTCTAGGTTCACAGTCCCTTGGTGATGTCAAGACCATTTTAACTTTGAGAGTGTTCTCATACTAAGGTGGAGCATTTCCCCAGGCGTGATGACCAACGTTGAAGGCAGCTTTAAAACTGCTTAGGTCAGGGCCAACCTGGGCTGCAGTGGAGGTTTGGTCAGCTTTGGATGGTCCAAATCTTGTCAAGGGAGCACCCTGCCAAGATGGAAAAGGGGGAGATGACTGGCGACAGGCAGACTGGGTCCAGGGCCTAGTACCTGACTTAGGAAGAATAGACTTGGGTAAGAACTGATGGACAAATCCATCTTGGTGGCCAGAATTGGCTGAAAGGGCTACCAGGCAGTTGACGAAGGAGAAGTTGAAAGTCTGTATTTGTGAGCAACCTCCACAGTTGCAGGTTTTCATTGTAAGGGGTGACTCCAAGGAACTGAATCCTCTCCAGTGGGTCCTTCTGGATTCCTGAACAGGACGCCCTCTGAAATAAGCCCATGTGTTCTAAACGGGAGGTTTGGGATCCTGTTTATCTCCATCTTAAAGGTCACGTGTCCATTTCTGCCAGCAATTCAAAGGCATAGTTGAGCTGCCTTTCCAGGGTGTTCTCATGGGGTGGGCTGGACGCAGAGAGCCATAAGCTGATGTTTCAGCTGAGCCGGGGACAAGGCATCAGTGGCAGAAGGCCAAGATGGTCTGTGCCAGTCATAGCCAGGTGAGGTGATAAAGTACTCTCATCTTGGAGGCATTGGCTACAAGTATCTGTGGGAAATGCCCAGGAGCAGAGCCTGGGCAGCCCTGCGTGTTCAGACGGAAGGCAGTGTCCCTGCTCTTCAGGCCTGGGCAGCCCTGCGTGTTCAGACGGAAGGCAGTGCCCCTGCTCTTCAGGCCTGGGCAGCCCTGCGTGTTCAGACGGAAGGCAGTGCCCCTGCTCTTCAGGCCTGGGCAGCCCTGCGTGTTCAGACGGAAGGCAGTGCCCCTGCTCTTCAGGCCTGGCCTCATAGCTTCAGCTCCCCAGCAGCCTGTCTAGAGTCCAGGCAGGTGAGAAGGAACCCAACCTAGCACTTTGTCACCAACTCAGTGAACAGTGTTGGCACAAGTGGTGGAGGGACCACCTGCCCTCTATGTTGGAGATTTGCGTTTCCTTGTGTGTGCATAGATGAATGCTTGTGCCTTGGATGATGGCAGACACATGGTGAGTGATGTCCTGAAGGTGCTGGAAGTTTTGGCTCCACTGAGTGTCCTTTCAAACTCCCATTCCCTATTTCCTGCAGATTATAGACCAGGGGAGGTAAAGAAGGGAGGGAGGCAATCACTGGAATGGTAGATGTGTGGTGGGTGGATGGAGCCTGGCCCAAGATCCTGAAGATGACAGCCGTGCAGTGCTTTCTCCATAGTTCATGAATGGCTAAAAATAAACTTTGGTTTTAAACCAGTGGTCTATAATGTGTGTGTGTGTGTGTGTGTGTGTGTGTGTGTGTGTGTGTGTGTGTCTGTGTGTGTGTACAGGGTTTCTCTGTAGCTTTGGAGCCTGTCCTGGAACTAACTCTTGTAGACCAGGCTGGCCTTGAACTCACAGAGATCTGCCTGCCTCTGCCTCCCAAGTGCTGGGGAGGCGTGTGTACCACCACCGCCCAACTCAATTTCTGATACTTTTAACCATGCTGCTTAGGATAGGGTCAGTTCCTCCTGATCTATCATTCTAGACAGGATCTTGCTATGTAGCCCTGTCGTGACGTTCACTGTGTAGCCAAGGCTCATTTCAAATTTCTGGGGATCCTCCTGCCTCTGCTTTCTAAGTGGTTTGATTTCAGGTGTGTGTCCCCATACTTGGCATCCCTTTTCCTTCAAACCTAGAAAAGCAGTGAGGGGCTTGGCTACAGTCTTGCCCATATTAGGGCTTCCTCTACTCTCTTCTATCTTAACCAAGTTCTACACTCAGTGACACAGTGTCTCAGTGGAGCCACTTTGTTGGGCACAGGACTAAATGAGGAAACATAGAACTGTCCCACAGGACTTGCTCTTGGGCCGGTGGACACTGGGTCAGGCCATGGGGAGCAGAGGAAACAGCCTTGTCTCCTGGGTCCCTGGGAAGAGCTAGGCGGCCAGGTACAGCAGCCACCTGAAAACAGCTTGGGCCTTACTGGTCTGAAAGGGGATGAACATGAAAGGGACAGGCGAGACTACTGCCTCAGAAGTCTACAGCTCCTTTCTTTGCTATTCCTCAGAACTGCAAGCTCAAAGAAAGCCAATGGAGAGGAGTTCCAGGGGCCTGCTCTTGGCTCTGCTGTTGCTACTCCGGTACTGAGTACCCGCCCAGTACCCATGGTGCCATGCAAACCTTTCCTGCTGCTCTTAGAGTCTTTCTTCTTCTTTTCCCTTTGAGACAGGCTTCCTCTGTAACAGCCCTGTTTGTCCTGGGTTTTGTAATGTAGACCAGGCTGGTCTCAAACTCACAGAGATCCACTTGTCTCTGCCTCCCGAGTGCTGGGATTAAAGGCCTGCTCCTGGTTTACACATGCCTTCTTTACATAGCTGTGGATCATCTTTATCTGGCTAACTTTAATTGTCAACTTGACACAGCTTAGATTTAGCTGAGAAGCCTCAATTGAGTTATTGCCTAGATCAGGCTGATCTGTGGGCATGTTGGTGAGGGATTGTCTTAATTGTTATAGGAGGCCTAGTCTGCTTTGGGCAGCACTGTTCCTCAGGGCTGTGTTAAAAATCTGGCTAAGTACCAGGCAGTGTTGGTGCACACCTTTAATCCCAGCACTCAAGAGGCAGAGGCAGGTAGGTGGATCTCTCTGAGTTTAAGGCCAGCCTGGTCTACAGAGCAAGTTCCAGAATGGCCAGGGTACACAGAGAAACCCTGTCTCAGAGAAAAAAATCTATGTAAGCATGAGCCAATGAGTAAAGCATAAAGCAAGCTAGACAACAAGCAGTATTCTTTATGGTTTCTAGAAGAGTTCCTGCCCTCCCTTAATGATGGGTTGTGAATGTGAATTGTAAGCCAGATAAATCTCATCTCTTAAATTGGTTTTGGTCAGAGTATTTTATCAGCAATGGAAAAGAAACTAGGAAAATTTTCCTGAAAGCATTCTGGTTGCTACAATCCTCACATAAGCCCTCTGCAGGCAGGCAGCTTTATCCTGTCTTTGAGAAGACAGTCTCCATGTGTACTGAAGCAGGCTTACTTCACAGGTATACATTATATAGCCTGTTCATTCAGGCCTATCTAGGTCTAAACACCTTCCTGCATAGTTTAAAAATGGGGGTAGGGAGATGGAAGGGAAGGAAAATGACTAAAACACTGTTTTTAAAAATGTCATAATAGCCGGGCTTTGGTGGCGCCCGCCCTGAATCCCAGCACTCAGGAGGCAGAGGCAGGCAGAGCTCTGTGAGTTCGAGGCCAGCCTGGTCTACAAGAGCCAGTTCCAGGACAGGCTCCAAAGCTACAGAGAAACCCTGTCTCGAAAAAAAAAAAGTCAAGTCATAATAACCAGGCTGTGGTGGTGGGCACCAGCACTGGAAAGGCAAAGACAGGTAGAGCTGCAGGCAGCTGGTCTACAAAGTGAGTTCCAGGGCATCTCGAACTACACAGATCTCTATCTCAAAAAGACCACTCCTCCCCACAAAGAAGTCATAATGAATGGCCAGTGAGGCGGCCACACGATGGAAGACTAGAACTGACTCGCACATGTGTACCATGGCATGTTTGTACATACACACAAATAAACCTATTTTTTAAAACACCAACATCCTGGTCTTCATAGTGAGTTCCAGGATAGTCAGGGCTACATGATAGAGAGACCATCTCAAAACAAACAAAACTGACCAAATTCCAGGTGGTGGCACATGTCTTTAATCCCAGCACTTGGGAGGCAGAGGCAGGGGAATCTTTGTGTTGTTATTATTTTGTTTTTTAATTTTTTGAGACAGGTTTCTCTGTATAGCCTTGGCTGTCCTGGAACTCACTCTGTAGACCAAATTGGTCTCACAGAGATCTGCCTGCCTCTACTTCCCAACGGCTGGGATTTGTGCCACCACCGTCCATTGATCTCTGTGAGTTTAAGGCCAGGCTGGTCTACAGAGTGAGCCCCATGACAGTCAAGGCTACATAAGAAAACCCTGTCTCGAAACAATACACAAACAAAAGCCCCCCCCATGTCACAGTGATATCTAATACCTTACATGCTATTTTTTTCCAGACAAGATCTCTCTACATAGTCTTGACTGTTCTGTAATTCACTCTGTAGACCAGGCTGACCTTGAATTCACAGAGATCACCTACCTCTGCCTCCTGAGTGCTGGGGTTACAGGTGTGCACCACCACGATGGCTATTCTTGGCTGTCAACTTGGCTGTATCTGGAATGAATCCAGAAATAGATGGCACACTTGTGACAGATTTTCTGTTTGGTTTGATGTGGGTGAATCTACTTATTTGAGATGGGAAGACACCTCTAATCAGGGTCTTGAGGTAGGAAGACAGGCTTTTTTTTTAAAGAATCTAATTAATTTGGATTGGATTTTAGAAACATAGTTTCTCTGTGCATCCCTGGTTGCCCTGGAACTCTCTTTGTAGACCAGGCTGGCCTCCAAATCACAAAGATCAGAATGCCTCTGCTTGGGATTAAAGATTAAGGCCATGGGCTCACAAGCTTCTGATATGAATCTTGAAGTGGGAAGACACTCACCTTTATTCTGGGCCACAGCTTCTGTTGGAAGCCTACGTAAGGACGTGGAAGAAAGGGTTTGCTCTTTGCCAGCCTGCCCTTCCCTTACTGGCACATCCACTCCTTCACTGGCATTGGAGCCTGTTCCTTCAGGACTCCAGCATGTGCAGAAGACCAGTGAGACACCCAGCCTTGTGGGACTGAGAAACTGCTAGATTTTTGGATTTTCCATTCACAGCTAGGCATTGTTGGATTAGTTGGACTGCAGCTTGTCAGTCCAGTAAATTTCATACACACACACACGGGGGGGGGGGGCAGGGGGGGAGGGAGGGAGGGAGGAAACGCTAGAGAACCCTGACTTGACTAATACTACCATGCCCAGCTTTGAACACTTTAAAGGAATGAGCCCTGTGGAAACTATTTGAAGTTCCTATAAAGCTTCAGAGACTGGTTAAAAACATTGTTGCTTAGTGTGGTAACCCAGGCCTGCAATCCCAGTATTTGGGAGGCAGAAGCAGGGAGATCTCTGAGTTTGAAGGCAGCCTAGTTTCCAGAGGGTTCCAGGTCAGTCTGGGCTACACAGTGAAAACTTGTAGTAGGATTGTGGTTAAGAACACTTGTTCTGGGGCTGGAGAATTGACTCAGAGGTTAAGAACACTGGATGTTCTTCCAGAGGTCCTGAGTTCAATTCCCAGCAACCACTTGGTGGTTCACAACCATCTGTAATGAGATCTGGTGCTCTCTTCTGGCATGTAGGCAATGCAGTCAGAATACAGTATACATAATAAATAAATCCTTAAAACAAAAAGAACACTTGTTCTTCTGGAGGACCATGTTTGGTTTCCAGTACCCACATGGTGGTTCACAGCCATCCATAATTCCAGTTCCAAGGGATACAATGACCCTTTCTGACCTCTTCTGAGGGAACATGGACACAATGAGGTGCATAGACATTCATTTCGGCAACAACAGCGAAACCAACCAAAATGTCTCAAAGTGATGAGACAGCATGGTTAATCCCTGTGGTGATTGGAGGTTGGAATAGGTCTGCCTCCCCCAACAGACTCATGTGTTTGAATGCTTGGCCCATAGGGAGTGGCTCTATTAGGAGATGTGGCCTTGTTGGAATGAATGTGTTATTGCAGAGGTAGGTTTTAAGGTCATATATGCTCAAGCTACACCCAGAGTGGTACTGGTACATTCTCCTTCTGCTGTCTACAGATCAAGATGTAGCATTCAGCTCCTTATCCAGCACCATGTCTGCCTGCATGCTGCCATGTCTTGCTATAATAATGGACTCAGCCTCTGAAACTGTAAGCCAGCCCCAATCAAGTGTTTTCCTTTATAAGATTTACTGTCGTCTAGCTGGGAGGTGGTTGTGGACACCTTTAATCCCAGCAGTTGGGAGGCAGAAGCAGGCAGATCTCTGTTAGTTTGAGGTCAGCCTGGTCTACACAGCAAGTTCTAGGACAGTTAAGGCTACACAGAGAAACCTTGTCTTGAAAAACCGTAAAAAAAATATTTGCCATGGTCATAGTGTCTCTTCATAGCAATAGAAACCCTAGTTAAATCGTACTCAAGTTATGACAGAAAAAAAAAAAAAAAGAAACCCTAGTTAAGATAATCTCAATTGTCGACTTGATGAGACTTAGACTCTCCTGGTAGATGGACTTCTAGGCATGTTTATGGAGGATTATCTTGTTTTTGTTTTTCGTTTGTTTTGTTTTTCAAGACAGGGTTTCTCTGTAACAGTCCTGGCTGGAAATTGCTTTGTAGACCAGGCTGGCCTCGAACTCACTAAGCCCCTCCTGCCTCTGCCTCCCAAATTTTAGGATTAAAGGCATGCGCATGCACCACCAGTGCCAGGCCTGGAGGATTATCTTAATTAGGTTATCTGAGGTGGGCAGGCCTACCCAGTGGGTGGCACCATAACCTAAGGTTGGATCCTGGACTAATTTTAAAAAAAGAATACAGAGAGCCGGGTGGTGGCGGCGCACGCCTTTAATCACAGCACTCGGGAGGCAGAGGCAGGCGGGTCTCTGTGAGTTCGAGGCCAGCCTGGTCTACAAGAGCTAGTTCTAGGACAGGCTCCAAAGCTACAGAAAAACCCTCTCGAATAAACAAAACCAAAACCAAACAAAACAAAAAACAGAGGTGAGCTAAGCACAAGCAGTTGTTGCTCTCTGTGTTTACTTCCTGACTGCAGATGCAACACGATCAACTCCTTCCAGCTCCTGTGCTGTCACCTCCTTGATTTGAAGGCTTGTGACTGGAACTGTGAGCTGAAATGAACTGTTTCTCCTTTCAGTAGCTGTCATCGGAGTAGTTTACCACAGCAGTAAAAACAGTAACCAGGACAGAGAGTGACGAGGCCCCCACTCCCATGGCCTGGGTCACTGACACTGGGCATGTCCCCTCGGTCTTTTCCTGGATAGTCATGTTTATTGTATACCCACGGGATGGTCATTCAGCACTACAGTGGTTCCTGACTGTCCTGTGGCCATGATTTCTAAAAAGCAGAGTTTTTCTAAAACTAATCAGTTTTAGCTCGGTGGTGCACGCCTCTAATGTCAGCACTTGGGAGGCAGAGGCAGGTGGATCTCTACGAGGCCAGCCTGGTCTACAATAGCTAGTAGTTCCAGGACAGGCTCTGAAGCTACAGAGAAACCCTGTCTTGAAAAAAAAAAACAAAAAACAAAAAAAAACCCCAAACTAATCAACTTTAGAAGGATGTAAAAATACAGAAGTGCTGAGTCAATGTTTTAGAGAACGATAAGAAGCAATACCACATAAACAAAAAGGGACTCTGAAATTTTCCTCTTTGATGCTGGAACCAGAGGTGTCTTGCACCAGCCCATGTTGTTTTCCTGGCTATAGAAGGGACCCACTTTTCATTTGCCTTGAGCATTGTGATGGCTGACTATGATCAACTGGCTGGGATTAAGCATGGCTGCAGTAACCAGTGTTTGGACACGCAAGAGAGTTTCTAGGTCGCTTAACTGAGGCAGAAAGACACCTCACCTGCTGTTTACCTTTCTTATCTAGCCCTGTTGCCAGCCCACTCCTTGGCAGACTGAGCTACAAGAAATATGGGTGGTGGCATTCCATGGGCTAGGGTCCAGGACAGAAATGGAAGCAGTGACAAGCAGCAGTGTTCCTGGCTGTGGATGTGGTATGGTGGTATGGCTGTGCATGCGGTATGGTGGTATGGCTGTGCATGAGGTATGGCTGTGGATGCGGTATGGCGGTATGGCTGTGGATGCGGTATGGCGGTATGACCATTCATCACTCAAGCTCTCAGCAGCACGGCTTCCTCCCATGCACGCTGAACCAGGAGTCAAACACACCCTTCCTGACGTTGCTTTCGTCCAGTATTTTATCCCAGGGAAAGTGACTAATGCGTGCCGATCCCTTCACCCCACAGCAGTGGATCCTGCAAGCCTCCTCTGTTAGGAAAAGCCAATTCCTGCTCTTGCTTGAAACCCGACATGAGAGGCAATTTGAAAATGGGATCGTGGTGTAGTGATCCAGTCCTGTGACCCCTCCTTATATATCATTTTTATGACTCAGAGACTGATGATGTCCCCTTAGCCTTTATTTCCTATAGAATCACAATGTTTAAGTGTATCCTCAAGAGATGACACCGCTCAGCCCTGTAGTGGTCCCTGACTGTCCTGTGGCTGGTAGTTTCTTGAAGGCACAGAGCTGGGAACAGAGGACTGTGCTTCAAGTCTGGCCACATCTCTTGTGCTACAGATGCTCTGTGGGATGACATCTGGCTCAGGATCAGCTCAGCCTGGTACAGTATCCATACCTGAAGAATCATTGACACCCAAGGATGCCTCCACAGCTGCACTGGGAGCCAAGGTCTCAGCACCTAGTCATACCCAATATCTTCCCTTCATGAAGTTATTTGCAATGCTTTTGCTCATTCATGGCAGCCTGGAAGTCCTTGTTGCTGCTCAGATCTGTTGGCTTTCTTTTTCCTCCCTGGGGAGCTTACTGTCACCTGTAAACATGGACAGGTCCCTGGGGGCTCTCTGGACAGCACTGCAAAGATGTTCAGGCCCCAGCTTCACTGCTGCAGCACCTGGAAGGCCTATCTGTGTGCGCTGTGGAAGTGGCTCTGGGTCTGGGACTGCGGTTCCAGAGTCTGCCCTCAGGGGTGGAAATCTGCATGCTGATTCCTGCCTGCAGGTCCTGACAGACACACTTGCTCCATTTTGTGCATATCACCTTGATTTTTTTTTCATGTCCATCATAGAAAAAGTGATTAAAATGAAAGAAAAGGGAAACTAGGAGGGAGAGGTGCACAGCTGAGCACCGACTCGTCCTTCCATGCCCGGTGCTCTGAAGGCAGTAGTGAGCTCCTCATTGCCCATCCTCAGTGGTGGGAGGCTGCAGGTGGGCAAAGCTCAGAAAGACCTGCTCCAGCGAGATCTGGCTCACAGAGTAATCATCCACTCCATACTTCTCCTTGGCTTTCTCCAGGATACCAAATACCTTTTTGAAACAGAAAAGCTACATGTAAGAGAGCCCAGGACCCAGATAGTGAGTCCTCTGCTGATGGGAGGCTGGACCGTACCCTACCATCCCCCAGTGTTGTCCTAGAGTCCCCAGAGAAGTCACTTGGAAGACGCTGGTTGTGCAGGGGTAGCAAGGTGGAAGTCAAGGCTTGGCTTTGATCTCAGAGCTTGACCTTGAGCAAACTGTGTCTCTGGGGCCAGTTTCCTTTCATGCAAACATTCCCTTTTTCCACCTCAGATATTTTACATATAAAAACTCAAACCCAGGGCTGGAGAGATGGCTCAGCAGTTAAGAGCACTGACTACTCTTCCAGAGGTCCTGAGTTCAATTCCCAGCAACCACGTGGTGGCTCACAACCATCTGTAATGAGATCTGGTGTCCTCTTCTGGCCTACAGGCAGGATACTGTATAAATAAATAAATAAATCTGAAAAAAAAATTCAATAGATATAAAGGTGAGTGGGAGATGAAAACCAGACCCTGACTCTACCTGGAAAAGATCCTGGAATTACCATAGAACAGGGAGTCCTGGAAGGTCCTTCTTAGTCCCAGGCTCCTATGGGATTCTGGGGCTTGCACTCACCTTGGCCCAGCTGAGGTCACAGCCAGGCAGATGATAATGAACCATGTTTTGGTGCTCATCTTCTAGGATGCTGCCTGTACAGAAGAGACCATGTGGGTCAGGCTGGAGAGGATGTTCTGGGGTCCTTGTCAAGGGGTCAGGCATGTGGGATAAATTCTGTGCGGCAGCTAACATGCCCTAACAGGAACCCAGGCCCCATCCAGCACCAACCATCACACACCTGGGAAGGTCAGGTCCACAAATGCCTTGAACTCCTCCAGTACTTCATGCTTCCCTTCACTCCGCACCTTGGCCTGCAGGGAGTAGCCGCTGCCAAACTTGCTCTTGAGGTGTTGTGGGCTGCCCAGGCACTTGAACTGGCCCTGAACCATGATGGCCAGCCGGGTACATAAGGCTTCACACTCCTCCATACTGGGGAAAGGGAGAAAGCCTGAGACAGCGCTGGAGGAGGCTGATGCCCACCCTGAATGTCAAAGGCTTGTGCAGACAGGAGGGTATCTGTGCCCAGATCAGACCATTCCTGATTCCCCACGCTGAATGTACCCACATGCAGAGCCTGGGAAATGTCCTGGCAGACCCTGTTCTGGCTGCTGCCATATCTTCTGTTCACCTGGTCCCACCCCAGCCACCCAACTCTACCTGTGGGAGGTGATGACAATGGCCTTGCCAGACTCACGGGCCCGGGCCACAGTGTCCCAGAGTAGGCGTCGGGCCACAGGGTCCATGCCAGTGGACGGCTCATCCAGGAAGATGACTGCAGGCTCTCCAATGAGGGCGATGCCGGTGCTCAGTTTGCGCTTGTTGCCACCACTAGAGATGGGTGGGTGACAGGTAGATGCAAAGATCAATAATGAACATGAATTGCCAAGGCCACACCCAGTGACTAGAGCATCCCCAGCCAGAGGGAGGAGGTGAGGAGCTACTAGAAAGCCCACTGCACAGGGCTGGAGGGAGCTGTGCCCAGTGGTCTTTGATATGGCCAGTCAGCTTGCCTCGGCAGGAAGTGACAGGTAAGTCCTCTCATATGGTAAGGTCTGACTCTGGAGCCACTGACTTTGAGCTCTATGATAAGGAGACCCTAAGCTACTTTGCAAAGAGCCAGGGCTGATTTCATAGGAACAGACGCTAAATATAGGTCGCACCTGTAAGTCTTGACTAGTTTGTTGGCGTGTGGCTCCAGGAGCAGACCCCGCAGAGTGTTCTCCACACAGGCACTGATGAGGCGCTCTGGGATGCCTCGGAGCCGTGCATACATGACCAGCATCTCCTTGCCAGTCATGTGATCTAGCAGTGCATCAAATTGGGGACAGTAGCCCATTCGCTGCCGTACCTAGATTAGGGAGGGAATGGGTCTGAGACGCCGTCTCCTCTCAGAGGACCATAGCGACCCTGGCCATGGTGCCTGTTTCTATACCTGCCCTCCGTCTACACCTCAGTGAGTCTGCCCAGGGTTGTCTAAAGAGAGTAATTAGGCCCTGAATTACTACACAGCTGAAGCTCTCTGAGAAGCACCCAAGTGGGGAGACAGGAAGGACTTGGCTATCTTAGGGAGGCTCTCAAAGGAACCAGACAGGCCAGCAAGTGGTCTAGCTGGGAGCCTGATCCACAACAGACAACTATGCGGGCAGTTAGCATGAGAATGGTTTCATTGGACGTGATGGCATGTGCCTTTACTCTCAGCACTCAGAATCAGAGGCAGGTGGATCTGACTCTGGAGCCAGGCTGGTCTACAGAATGAGTTCCAGAACAGCCAGAGCTGCTACATAGAGAATCCCTGTCTCAAAAAACCGAAGTAAACAAACAATTACATATTTAAAAACTAAAAATAGCCCAGCAAAATTCTTCAAAGACCTTGAAAGAACGGTACTCAACTTCATTTGAAAAGCAAAAAACCCAGGATAGCCAAAACAATCCTGTACAATAAAAGAACTTCTGGGGCTGGAGAGATGGCTCAGTGTTAAGAGCATTGCCTGCTCTTCCAAAGGTCCTGAGTTCAATTCCCAGCAACCACATGGTGGCTCACAACCATCTGTAATGAGGTCTGGTGCCCTCTTCTGGCCTGCAGGCATACAAGCAGACAGAATACTGTATACATAATAAATAAATAAACAAACAAATAAATATTAAAAAAAAGAACCTCTGGAGGCATCACAATCCCTGACTTCAAACTATACTACAGAGCTACAGTACTGAAAACAGCCTGGTATTGGCAAAAGAACATACAGGAGGACCAATGGAACTGAATTGAAGACCAGGATATCAATCCACACATTTTTGAACACCTGATCTATGATAAAGAAGCAAAAAAATATCAAATGGAAAAAAGAAAGCATATTCAACAAGTGGTGCTGGCATAACTGGATATCAACATGTAGAAAAATGAAAATAGACCCATATCTATCACCATGCACAAAACTCAAGTCCAAATGGATCAAAGACCTCAACATAAAGCGAGCCACTCTGAACCTTATAGAAGAGAAAGTAGGAAGTACACTTGAACACATTGGCACAGGGAACCACTTCTTAAATAGAACCCCAGCAGCACAGACACTGAGAGAAACAATTAATAAATGGGACCTCCTGAAACTGAAAAGCTTCTGTAAAGCAAAGGACACGGTCAACAAGACAAAACGACAGCCTACAGAATGGGAAAAGATCTTCACTAACCCCACATCAGACAGAGGTCTGATCTCCAAAATATACAAAGAACTCAAGAAATTGGA